>ML110121.1:0-28426 GCA_003697995.1 Taxidea taxus jeffersonii | reverse complement strand
TGGAAAGCCAGCCATGACTTGTAGTAAACCTTTTTGTCTCACTTTCAATTCCTTTCAAATCATCAAAAACACCTCATACCTTAACATTGGCAATGGCCTGGCCTTAGGGACACATTATGGCACCACTGATCTTGCAGCCCTGTTGCTGGCATTTCTCCCCATTTATTCCATTATTTTTGCATGGTTATATTTTTATGCAAACTAAATGATGTGCCTTCTTTACTGATGCAATTGTTTTTTGAGCATTATCTCTACTATTCTGCAGGTTTCACTCTCCTAAATGAACAGCATGGGGGTTCACAGCCAAGGCCTGGCCTTCATCACAGAGTTTTAGAACATCTAACTTCTGTTCCAAAGATACTGAATTTGGGGCACACTTTTAAGCACTAGCACCACTACTTAATGTACTTGAATGACATTATTATATGATACATAAAAACATTCTTAATTGTACCAAAAACAAACGTTAAGAGAACAGCCAAAAACAGTTACCAAAAACATTAACCCAAAATCTGATACATAAAGTTCGTAAGATACTGATAAAGGATCATGGGAATTTTGTTTCCTGCTAACACAAGACACAGACAACAATGACATAGTTTGCAATCCTTTCAGCCTGCCAGATTTGAAATTATGCATTTCTTCAAAATATTTTTTTTAATTTTGGAAAGTTTTACAATATTTCAAATTTGAGACATAAAGTGGGAATTTAAATGTATTTTTACTATGCACTATTTTCAGCCTCACATAATTTGAAGATGCATAAAACAACACTACACTGAACTTTTTCAAGAGACTTTGTTTCTTTCTCTTTCTTTCTTTCTTTAAGTAGGCCCCACATCCAGCATGGAGCCCAACATAGGCCTTGAACCCTGAGAGCAAGACCTGAGCTGAAATCAAAAGTCAGACACTTTGACTGAGCCACCCAGGCACCCAAGAGACTTTCAAGTTTTAAAGAAAAATACTTGAATATAGTAAAAGAGAAAAATAAGCAACCAGATGGAAATAATAAATCTTTAAAATTAAGGAACGAGAACACAATGAAATGAATCAGAAATGCATTCTTATTAATGATGTAACTTTAAGATCCAAAACAAAATTAGTATAATATAGTATATATATATATACTATATATATATATATACACACATACATATATACTATACATATATACAAATATAGTATATATATACTATATATAATAGGTCACTCTTCTTTTAAAGACTAAGCTGCAGGGATGCCTGGGTGGCTCAGTTGGTTAAGCCACTGCCTTCGGCTCAGGTCATGATCCTAGCATCCTGGGATTGAGTCCCACATCAGGCTCCTTGCTCGGCAGGTAGCCTGCTCCTCCCTCTGCCTCTGCCTGCCTCTCTGTCTGCCTGTGCTCGCTCTCTCTCTCTCTCTCTAACTAATAAATAAATAAATAATCTTTTAAATAAATAAATAAATAAATAGAGACTAAGCTGCAAATAGAAATATATTCAGGTACATATTGGAATGCTACATCCAAAATGAAAATAAGCACAAGTGGCATTATGAGGAAAAATATTAACAACAGAACTTACATCTTCGATGATCTTTGCTGCCTCTTTAGTAACTGCACCTGTTGTAAATTAAAACATACATTATACCCAGAATATACAGATGTAAACACTGAGACCAAGATATTACTTTCCTCTTACTAAGGTGGGCCAGAGTCTAGTCCAGAATTTCACCAAAAAATGGTCCAAGGAAACTGGGCATCAATATTACCTGGGATGCTTGGTAAAGGAAAGATTCTTGGACCTCCATCTCATCCAGATGCATTAAAATCTCCAGTGATAAGGGCTTAGAACTTAGGTTCTTAAAAAAATAAACTATGCATTCCATTTCCTTCCCTACTCAGGCCAACCTCCTTGGTACCCACTTCCCTCTGAGAAAAAGGGGCATGTTTCCTGATAGAAATATAAATGTAAATATTAGCAACAAGAGCTACTTAGACTAGACAGCCCTTGCCTCTACAGTCTAACCACATGCCTTTATATCAGGTCATACCTTTTAAAACACTGTTAGTGTTCCCTGTAGGCTGGGTAGGAGGTATTTTTGCCAATGACACCACACTGGTTATAACTGGTGTTGTATTTTTCCTTGTAGAAGAGAGCTCCACTGAAGCACTTGGTGCCTTATAAATATTTACTAATTAAAATAAAAAGGTAAGACCTAGTATAAACAAAAGGGTTACACACACACACACATACACAAAAAAACCCTGTTTAACAACTAAGTTTTCAAGGAGCAGTGCAAACATCTAACTGCATAGAGAGTGATTCTGGTCAGATTAACATTCATTAGGACTTAAAGATAGGCTGATTCTCTAAAATTATAAACTTCAAATGCTACTTAACAGTTAGTTAAAAATATAGCTACTAGCTTCAGAATCAACCAGCCTTTTCTATTAGTGAGTATAAAACTCCTCCACCTAGGGGCACCTGAGTGGCTCAGTGGGTTAAAGCCTCTGCCTTCAGCTCAGGTCATGATCCCAGGTCCTGGGATCGAGCCCCTCATCATCCAGCTCTCTGCTCAGGTGGAAGCCTGCTTCCTCCTCTCTCTCTGCCTGCCTCTGATCTTTGTCTGTCAAATAAATAAAATAAAATTTAAAAATCTTTAAAAAAACAAAAAATAAAAAAAAACTCCTCCACCTAAACTTGTTTCCAATAAAAACTTAACATAATAATTTTTATAAATAAGTTGGTGAGGCACCTATCCATCCACTGGTTTTTTGCTAACCCATATTATAAAATGAAAATTCGGGGCGCCTGGGTGGCTCAGAGGGTTAAAGCCTCTGCCTTCGGCTCAGGTCATGGTCTCAGGGTCCTGGGATCGAGCCCCACATCGGGCTCTCTGCTCAGCAGGAAGCCTGCTTCCCCCTCCTCTCTCTCTGCCTAACTCTCTGCCTACTTGTAATCTCTCTCTCTGTCAAATAAATAAATAAAATCTTTAAAAAAAAATAAAAAAATAAAATGAAAATTCTACCACTAACCCGACTGGTCTTAGGGATTGGATGATGACATAAAAGACTGGCACATGGCATATGTGATTAAGGCGATAATCAATAAGACTGCAAAGATAGACAAAGGCCAGATGAATCCCATGGGTTCTATGAATTCAACAGCACTCCAGGCTTTGATTAGAGAGCCTAATACCAAATGTTCTGAACCTAACTCAGAGAAGTACTACTTCAAGGAGCTACTTTAAGAACATGCCACAAATATATCTATTCATCTGGAAATTTTGACCATATTAGCTGTCCTACTTGCAAAATTATTTTATTCTTAGCAAAAAAAACTTTGCTACCTATGAAGAACTGGTCTACTTTATTTTTCATGATGTAATTAATGTGTTGGTTCCTTTTTCCTTGGCTACAAGCAAGGTCTGGATCAAATCTTATGCTAGTCACAGAAACTATATTAATATATAGTATATGCACATACTATATATATACTTATATCCTCTCCCTTTGTTTGCCCTGATTTTCTATTTTTTTCCTAGTTTGTTAACTGAATAGCATATATCTCTTATGTATAGATAAATTCAACCAAAAGCAATCAAATCTAATTTTCTATAAAATTAGTGATTATAACATTTATTGATTCTTTGGTGTATTTGATTATGATAACAAAAAGCATCAGGATTAACCTTCCCTGAAGGGCAATCTCTAAGAATTCTTAGAGGAAAAATTTAAGGAAATCCAGGCTATTTGAACCCAGTAAAATTTTATTATATTATTTACAACCATCTGTGCTAATAGTATATCCTAGCACTGACATAATGATCCTGTTCGCTAAGTTTAATTTTACCTTTATTTTGTGAAAGAGGGTCATTCATAATTTGCCGATGACAAAACTCCAAGACACAAAACAAGTTACAGAAATGCTTGATGTTTCCTCGCCATTTTATGGACTCACTTAGCTTACCCTGTCGTTTACAGCCATCGCACTTGGCCATCTAAGAAAGAAATATAAGAAAAGATAGGCTTAAAACCAAAAAATAATGAAAAGATAACATTAACCATAAAACCAGAAGGCACTATGAAAACAGGATGTATAAGTCAGGTGAGATCACAAAATATAAGGTTTAAAATAATGTGGTTAAAAGTAGATATACTTATTTGTTTCCACATAGATGCCCTCAATATACAGAATATAAAAATTATCTCTCAGGGCACCTGGGTGGCTCAGTGGGCTAAAGTCTCTGCCTTCGGCTCAGGTCATGATCTCAGGGTCCCTGGATTGAGCCCCGCATCAGGCTCTCTGCTCAGGAGGGAGCCTGCTTCCCTTCCTATCTCTCTGCCTGCCTCTGCCTGCTTGTGATCTCTGTCTACCAAATGAATAAATAAAATCTTTAAAAAAAAAAAGTATCTCTCATTTTCAAAATTACTGATGAAGGAATCTAGAGATAGGTTCTACTTTTAAGAGGTTAAGAAGCAGCATAATATAGTAGAAAGAATATGGATTTTGGAGTTGTAAAGACACTGATTTATTCAAAAAATATTCAATTAGGTGTCCTTTGTCTTGAGCACTGATAGTTTCCTGGTCATATTGTTGTGATAAAGACACATTTCTCCACCAAGAGGATTATATTTTAGGGGGTAGGTAGAAAAAAAAAAACAAATGGTTTCACTTGAGTGTTACAAGTGCTGTCCAGCTATCACCTACCAGCTTCTTGAAAGATACATTACTTATCCTCCTTGGAACTTGCTCTTTTTCCATATTCATAAACTGGTAGTAATATACCTACCTCTGGGATCATAGTGAGGATTCAATTACACTTATGAAGCATCGGGTGTGTATCAGTGCTTCAATTAATTGTAGCTTTCAGAGTTAGCCTTTCAAAAAAAGTAATTTTTTTAAAAGGTAGTGGGTAAGGAGGTCAGTCATAGTCATTTGACCTAGTAAGTGAGAACAAGGTCTGACTTCTAATTCATCACAGTAACCTTCTGAATGAGAGAGCCACTTAACACAATATAACTACACAAGGTTCTGACTGAAAAGAACCCAGTTATAAACAAGGTCAATATGTCTCAAGAGAAAACAAAATATAAAAATAAAAGGAACATATATCCAAACAACAACAAAGTCTCCAGAAACCCTATGCTCTTTACTCCCAAAATTTCATATTTATATTCGGTTGAATTTTGCTTTAGGAGCCCATAATTTACTTTAACCCAGTTCTAAACACTAAATTTTACTTCACATGATCCAAACATATTTTAAGAAAATAATTCATACTAACTTCAGAAAGCCAAAAAGTTATGTTACATTTACCTGATAAAACAAAACTGTAAATTTCGACATGCAATCTTCACAACAAAACTCTTCTAATTTGCCCTCCAGTCGATTTTCTACCAAATTAGGGGATGTCTGTGAGCAATAACTGCACATCTTACAGTAATTTCCCCATCGTTCTCCAAAGTCCCGGGCAGAGAGGAATTTGCAAACTGAGAACCAGAAGGGATGAAAGAAGAAACATCAAACTTACATTTACCTGAAGGAGATAAAGTGAGTTTCCACAGTCTCAGGTACCAGCTAAGCTAACTTCTACATACTTGTGACACAATTATTTGCTTCTAGAATAGGAGCAAGGATAGTCTCTATTTTCATAAAACAAACTTGTATCACCTTTTAAATATACTCTAAATATTAGGCCACCTATATTCAGAAACATCAGAGATATAAGTTTCTTAAACCAAGAAGCAGTAATTGCTTAAGTACCCACTTTACAAGTTGGTGCAAGAACAGAAAGATCTCTCAAGTCATTGCTAAACTTATGAAGAGATTTTTTAGACTCTATACTAATACCATTGACCTAATTATCTTCCAAAAGTTTTTTCTGAGTTTTAAAGCAATTTATTTAAGATTGCTGTAGTTTAAAACATCACCACAAGCCAATCATTATTACAAATGTATTACAAGGGTGCCTGGGTGGCTCAGTTGGTTAAGCAACTGCCTTCAGCTCAGGTCATGATCCTGGAGTCCCGGGATCGAGTCCCGCATCGGGCTCTCAGCTCCACGGGAAGTCTGCTTCTCCCTCTGACCTTCTCCTCGCTTATGCTCTCTCTCACTGTCTCTCTCTCAAATAAATAAATAAAATGTTAAAACAAAAAAACAAATGTATCACAATATTTAACTTTTTTTTTTTTCCAGGGTGCCTGGGTGGCATAGTCGGCTGAGCATCCAACTCTTGGTTTCGGCTCAGGTCATGCTCTCAGGGTCACAGGATCTAGCCCCACATGGGGCCCTGTGCCCAGCATGCAGTCTGCTTAAGACTCTCTTTTCCTCTGCCCCTTCCTGCCATGTGCTCTCTTTCTCTAAAATAAACAAATCTTTAAAAATTTTTTCTTAATTGAAATTATTGTTAACATTTAAAAGTGTAGACTTTAAAGTGACTTAGGTATAAAAAATAAATAAAAAGTGAATTAAGCATCAACTCAAGAAAAAAGCCTCAAATTATACCTCATAAAACAAAATCACTTGAAATTTAATTATAGATTAATGGTCCAACTCAGCATGAATTACTTTATAACAACAATATGCTCTGTGGATAAAACTGAACTGCCTGGGGCACCTGGGTGGCTCAGTCATTAAGTGTCTGCCTTCGGCTCAGGTCATGATGCCAGGATCCTGGGACTGAGCCCCACATCGGGTTCCCTGCTCAGTGGGGAGCCCGCTCGTCCCTCTCCCATTCCCCCTGCTTGTGTTCCCTCTCTGCTGTCTTTCTCTCTCTGTGTCAAATAAATAAAATCTTAAAAAAAAAAAAAAAATGAACTGCTTGCTTCCTTTACCTTCACTACAGAATGGCTTATCAACCCCTGAGAATCGAACAGTCTCCTTTATAATTTTCTGCAGTTTACAGTAGTCACACATTGCCATAACTTTATTTTTCCTTTTGTATTCATCAGAGCAAGTCTTGCCACAAAACAGAAACATTTTACCCTGCAGGGGAAAAAAAACAAAACAGTCATTAAGACCTAATTAAACAGTTGCTTCATCTTTAAGAAATCATTCTCCTTCACATTTCAAAGCAAATCAAGTGACCCGCAAAGATGAAAAGACAAATGCTTCTGATGGATACGTTTATATTCCATCCCTTTCATGATTTCTCTTTACCTTGTAGAAAAGGAGTTCTGGTTTTGTGGCAAACAGATGGCTACAGTGTTGACACTTGAGTTTAACAAGTGTCCGAGCTACAGCAACTTGCTGGGATGGGGCAGCAAGAGGCCGGAAACCGGCTGTGCCAGAGGCAGAGCTGCTGATGGAGCCGGTGGGACTGGAACCGGAACTGGCAGAGGCATTACCTCCTGCAGCTGACACTGCTGACCCAGAGGGTGGGCTTACAACCACTTGGCCCTGAGACGGGGGCGCCGCGGAAGAGTTTGTTCCTTTGGGCTTGTTAAATACATTCTGAAAGAACACAAATAAGGCAAAAGTTTAGCAACTGAGAAGTAACGTGAGTTGGGTAATTTTCATTTTCTTGTTTTAATAAATTAATGCCCCCACAAATATTTCCTTGACACTTTATAAAGCAGTTCACAGAAAGAGTTTAAATGGCATACTTCCAGAATAGGACTGAGAAATGCAACATCGTAAGGTTAAGGACTGGAATTTGGGCTTCCCGGACACCTCTAATAAAGGGCTCTAACAAATTAAAGCAGACCCCTCCTTTCCCCCAAAATACCCTTCCCACTGGCACTCCCATCACCAACCAGCCTCTCATGGCCATGAAAAGCATAGTGGCCACCAGTGATCTCTTTTGCCAGGGACACTGTATCAGGGCCACCCAAGAGGGTCACTAAACTCTACTCTCTCCATCTTCTCAGGGAGTCAGGAACAGATGGGACAAGTAAATGGAGGCTTACACTTTCATGCCATTATGTACTTGCCATTATGCCATGTCATTATGTATTTGGCCCAGGATGAGAGGAAGGGACACCAGAGCACCTACCTGAACCATATCTTAGGATCCAGCCTTTTGAAAGGGAGAGAACCAAGGGCAAAAGTGTGAGGGAAGAGTAGTTTAGGTAAGGACCCTGGATAAGGAAGATGGCACTGAGGCTCAGTAACTGGCTGAGACATTTTGCAGAAATGACTTCGGGGACCACAGTTGAACAGAATTTTTGTCTAATTTAACCTTTTATAAATACAGACCTTCAGCGGTTAATATACTGCCATAGAGCAATGCCTAAGAGAAGCTCAGGGGTTAAATACTACTCTAGATCATACCTGGAAAGCCACCACACAACTGGAGCTGCAGAAGCTGTATATAGTTCCATTGGACATGGCTAGGTGATATTGAGGGATCGCTGAGGTTTTACAGCTATGACATGAAACCTGGACACCTTGGTAACAAAAAATAAAAACCAATGACTAAGCTACATGATGAACAAGTAATCCAAAAGTGTACTAGAAGGATTAAAAAATACTCAGTAATATATAAAACCAAAATAAAGGAACTTTACAATAAACTAACTGCTAACTGCAGTTAGTTTATTTAGTTGCTAACTGCAACTAATCACAGTGAAGTCCTACTTACACAAAAATTTGGAACTTACAAGTGGTTGTGTTTTTTTTTCCTGGTCTTTCTTTTCATACAGAAACTACGAAATAAATACCTCAATAAAAAAAAATCAGTTAAAAACTATTTTCAATTAAAAATGAGCTCTCTAAAACTAAATCTTGAGTCTCAATTTAACCACATAGATAAATTCGGTTTGTAAAAAAAAAATGAAAGAAAAGCAGCTACAATGTTCTTCAATAGTTACTAAATCTATAAATTTATTGAACTTTAAACATTACCTGAAGAAATAACTGTCTTAACTCTGTAAGCAGATAAGCAATTAATAGAGCAGAAAAGCTCAGTTTTTCCTGAGTCATTGGTAGTCTCAATCATTTCAGCTGAGGGCCTCAATGATTTCCCCAAGGCATATGGAGGAGTTTGGGCTGAATTCTATCAAGAAAATAAAATAACATTTAGATACCTAGCACAAACATACCAGTTGTTTAAGAAAAAAGAAATGTGGGGCGCCTGGGTGGCTCAGTGGGTTAAAGCCTCTGCCTTCGGCTCGGGTCATGATCCCAGGGTCCTGGGATTGAGCCCCGCATCGGGCTCTTTGCTCTGCATGGGGCCTGCTTCCTCCTCTCTCTCTGCCTGCCTCTCTGCCTACTTGTGATCTCTGTCTGTCAAATAAATAAATAAAATCTTTAAAAAAAAAGAAACGCTACCTACAAAGGCTGCCTTTGGCTGAAATATTTGAACATGACTACGAGGCCACTCTATAGATTTTTCTGAAAGTTGGGATGTGGGAAAAAATAAGTTCTTTCAGACAATGATAAAATGTAAACTGAAGAAAATTAGTAACTACTCATGTATATTAATAAAAAAACACATTAAAAGTAATGAATTTGGTATTTGTAATGTACTTTTCTCATTACAAATAATCAAGGATGACCAGGTAATCCATGAACCAAAGAGTCATCCTCAGCAGATCATGGACATCAATCTAGAAGATAACCCACCACCTTTAAGGTTACTTAACCAATAAGGCTCTTTAGCAGGAGGAAAGAGATGATGTTCAATGTGTATTAGAAGGTTTTTTTTTTTTTTTAGTTATTTATTTGACAGACAGAGATCACAAGTAGGCAGAGAAGCACGCAGAGAGAGAGAAGGAAGCAGGCTCCCTGCTGAGCAGAGAGCCTGATGCAGGGCTCAACCAAGGACCCTGGGATCATGACCTGAGCCGAAGGCAGAGGCTTTAACCCACTGAGCCACCCAGGTGCCCCTATATTAGAAGATCTTACAGAATTATCTGTTTTTCAAGCTGAGTTTACAATATAATCTGCCTGTAACTTTACTTGTTTTAAGAAACAATAATATTGATGGCTAACATTTATATAAATTACCAATATTATTACTTATTCAGTGCTCACCATGAGCTAGGCCCTATACTAAATAACTTATATATTGTATCACAGAATCCTTTCAACAACATAGTGAGATACTTTAAGAAATTATATTGGGACGCCTGGGTGGCTCAGTTGGTTGAGCGGCTGCCTTCGGCTCAGGTCATGATCCCAGCATCCTGGGATCGAGTCCCGCATCGGGCTCCTTGCTCAGCAGGGAGCCTGCTCCTCTCTCTGCCTCTGCCTGCCTCTCTGTCTGCCTGTGCTCGCTCTCTCTCTCTAATAAATAAAATCTTAAAAAAAAAAAAAAGAAATTATATTAACAAAAAGGTTAAATTAATTCAATGAACAAATAAACAGAAAAGTGGGAGATGAAACATTTCATCTCACTCCAAAGTTCCAGACTAACCATTACACTATACTGTCACTGACACAACATAAAGTCTCTCAGTAAGAAGTTATATGGAGGGGCGCCTGGGTGGCTCAGTGGGTTAAAGCCTCTGCCTTCGGCTCGGGTCATGATCTCAGGGTCCTGGGATCGAGCCCCGCATCAGGCTCTCTGCTCAGCAGAGAGCCTGCTTCCCTTCCTCTCCCTCTGTCTGCCTCTCTGCCTACTTGTGATCTCTGTCTCTCTGTCAAATAAATAAATAAAATCTTTAAAAAAAAAAAAAAAAGAAGTTATATGGAGTAGGTATTTATCCCAAAGACACAAATATAGTGATCTGAAGAGGCACCTGCACCCCAGTGTTTATAGCAGCAATGTCCACAATAGCCAGCCTATGGAAAGGGCCCAGACAGAGGTCCATCGACAGACAAATGGATAAAGGTGTGTGTGTGTGTGTGTGTGTGTGTACAACAGAATACTTTCAGCCATCAAAAAAGTGAAATCTTGCCATTTGCAATGACATGGATGGAACTAGAGGGTATTACACTAAGTGAAGTAAGTCAATCAGACAAACACAATTATATGATCTCATTCATATGTGGAATTTAAGAAACAAAACAGTGGTAAGGGAAGGGAGGAAAAATAAAACAAGACAAAATCAGAGAGGGAAACAAACCGTAACAGACTCTTAATCATAAGAAACAAACTGAGGGTTGGGGCGCCTGGGTGGCTCAGTCATTAAGTGTCTGCCTTTGGCTCAGGTCATGATCCCAGGGTCCTAGAATCGAACCCCACAACTGGCTCCCTGCTCAGCGGGAAGCCTACTTCTCCCTCTCCAACTCCCCCATTTGTGCTCCCTCTCTCACTGTGTCTCTCTCTGTCAAATAAATTAAAAAAAAAAAAACTTAAAAAAAAAAGAAACTGAGGGTTGCTGGAGGGGTGGGGGTAGGGGGATGGGGTAACTGGGTGATGGACATTAAGGAGGGAACATGATGTAATGAGCACTGGGTATTATATAAGTCGGATAAATTAATGAATTCTACCTCTGAAACTAATAATACACTATATGTTAATTAATTGAATTTAAATTTAAAAAAATAAGTTATATAGGGAATTAAATAGTAGGAAAATATAATTTGTGAAGTTTCACTACATAAACTTTCTGGTTAAAGAAGAAAATCATTTATGCAGTTGACAGAGTATAATACCAGAGACAAAATAAGGAACAGAATGGATTTTTGCAGGTACCTGGGTGGCTCAGTCAGTTGACCGGCTGCCTTCAGCTCCCGCCATGATCCCAGAGTCCTGGGATCAAGTCCTACTTCAGGCTCCCTGCTCAGCCAGGAGTCTGTTTCTCCCTCTGACCCTCCCTCCTCTCCTGCTCTCTTTCAAATAAATACAATCTTTTTTTTAAAAGATTATTTATTGGTGGTAGGAAAAGTAAAAATGAAACAAGATGGGATCGGGAGGGAGACAAACCAAAAGAGACTCTTAATGTCATAAAACAAACTGAGGGGGCTGGGGGGGAGAGGGGTTGGGAGAGGGTGGTGGGGTTACATTATATGTTTAAATAAAGCTTAAATTTAAAAAATATTTATTTATTTATTTATTTATTTGACAGAGATCACAAGTAGGCAGAGGCAGGCAGAAATAGAGAGAGGGAAGCAGGCTCCCTGCTGAGCAGACAGCCCGATGTAGGGCTCTATCCCAGAACCCTGGGATCATGACCTGAGCTGAAGGCAGAGGCTTAACCTACTTAGCCACCCAGGTGCCCCAATAAATACAATCTTTTTTTTTTTTTAAGATTTTATTTATTTAACAGACAGAGATCACAAGCAGGCAGAGAGGCAGGCAGAGAGAGAGGAGGAAGCAGGCTCCCTGCTGAGCAGAGAGCCCAATGCTGGGCTCGATCCCAGCACCATGAGATCATGACCTGAGCCAAAGGCAGAAGCTTTAACCCACTGAGCCACCCAGGTGCCCCCCAATAAATACAATCTTAAAAAAGAAAAAAAGAACTGATTTTTGGATCACATATATAAAAATAACATGAATTTTATTCTTGTGGAAATAGTAACCTAACTGCCAAAACTGGTCATTCCTAGAAAAGGGAAACTTTCAAAGGTGAATGTCCACTACCAACTGCTCAGAGAAGTTAAAAATAAATCAAATTTGATAACTGAAAAAAAAATTTTAATTACCATTTATACCCTTTTTTAGAAAAATAACTTTTTAAAGATTTTCTTAAGCACAGCATTTTTTTAAAAGACTTTATCTATTTATTTGAGAGAGTGAGAGAACACAAGCAGGGGGAGCGACAGAGGGAGAGGAAGCAGGCTCCCCACTGAGCAGGGAGCCCAATGTGGGGCTCGATCCCAGGACCCTGAGATCATGACCTGAGCCAAAGGCAGCCGCTCAGCTGACTGAACCACCCAGACACCCCTAGAGATTTCAAATCATTCTGCAATAATTAATACAAATTGATCTACTTAGTAACCAAATGAATCCATTATGCAGTACATCAAATAAAAATTAGCTAAAGGGCATGTGCCAAAATAATTACAATTCATTCCAAAACAGATTTCAAAATATATTCTTTTTTTTTTTTTAAGATTGTATTTCTTTCAGAGAAAGAGAGTATACAAGTTGGGAAGACAGGTCAAGGGAGAGGGAGAAGCTGATTCCCTGCTGAGCAGGGAGCCTGATGTAGGGCTTGATCCCAGGACCCTAAGATCATGTCCTAAGCTGAAGGCAGATGCTTAACCAACTGAGACACCCAGGAACCCCAAAAACTGTATTTTTAAAGGAAAAAGATATGCTTTAGATCCACTGATTTCATCATCTATAAGTGGTCAGTTTATTTACAATAATATGGGGCCTTCTTCACTTATCAATATATCACAAAATATTTCAGATTACTAGCAAAACATGAAATTCCGTTTGTGAATCCTGACCATAATCTGGTTCGCCTGTATCATCTCACTACCATAATCAACACTTACACAACCAGAATTGATACCACTTTTCTGCAGGGGAACTCATACACCAAGATCAACTGATCTTGTTTATTTTGCATTTGATCCCTGCAGGGCCACCCTGGAAGGAGTGAGCCTACCTACATGTGACAGATGCATCTTCATACCTGCTTATATGCTGTGACACTTGTGGAACTAAAAACCTTCTGGGATTGGCACAGGCCAGAGCTACTATAGCAGTAGCTTCCACAGTTCTCGCAACAGTTCATGGTGAGGTTGTTGGCGGAGTGAAATTTTGAAAAACAGGCATCACTACAAAGACCATGCACCACATTTTGATATTTAACTTCAAATCGAATCTAGGAAATAAAAACACATACACATCCAAAATCAGCAAAGCCGATTAAAAATCTTGGGTCTTTGAGTAGAGTCCCAATAATACAATGTGACTTACATCAGCATTCTTCTGACATATACTGCACTTGGTTGAAATGCTATTGGTATAAATGGTGACAACAGGTTTTTTCTTTAGCTCATAAGAAGAAAGACATGATTGGCTGCAGAAATCTTTGCTAGGAGAGGAATTTTCAAATCGGGTTGTGATCACATCCTTTGGATTTAAAATGTCTCTAAAAATAAACAACAAAGGCAAAATGAAATGTGTTCTTCATAACTGTAATTTCTTCCTCCCTGTGAGCTAAAATAACTGTATTTATGAAGGGCAGCTACTGCATAGGAAAAAAACAGCTGGCCTAGGATAAGGCTTCTAGAACCCTGAGTTTGATGACTAGTTCTGTTACTTAGCTGAGTGACAATGAGTGAAGTAATTATTCTCTCAATTTTTCATGTATAACATGGGTTTATGATACCTAATTTATGGATGTGTTGAGGGAAAATTATGTTTAAAATATATCCAGCCAGATGTTCATGACAAAAACAGTGAGGCTTCCAGCTCCAACCAAGTTTCATCCACTGGAGCCAATGGAACAAGTGGCCATCCCACAACTCCAGACCATAAAACACTTGTCCTCTTACTAGCCAGCAGCTGCCAAGAGTAGAAACATGAGTGAGACAAGGAATGACATGCTTTGGGATTTTTTTAATTGAAATGCAAGATCTGGGAAACAGATGAATTACCAAAGATAAATATAAAAAGTTAGCATGATATATAAAACTTAACTATAAATGAAGAGAGCAAGGAAACAGATAAAAGAGCTATTAAGAGTTTGGTAGCAGAGGACAGATGGAATTAAGAATAAGACAGAAGGAGCACAAATAATTGAGTCATTCTGTAAAACTCAAGTTATTCTGTAAGAGTTCATTGCTGTAATGAGCATTGATAGTAAAAACAAAGGCTAAGTATTGCCATTTTTCTGACCAGTGTAAAAAACTAAAGTAAATGGTCATTCATTAGAAGTACTAGGAGAGGCCACAAAGAATACAATGGCAATAATATTTTTTACAGTAATGTGTATTGAGTAATTAGTATGTACGAGAGATTGTTCTCTTTATTCAAATTATCCAACTTAATTATCACAAAAATTCTGTGAGTTAAGTATTATTACAATTGCCCCTTTACAGATGAGGAGACCAAATCAGAAAGGTTAGTTTGTCAAGGTCACACAACTGGTAAGCAGTGAAGCCAGAATACAAACTCTAGGCAGTCTGATTCCACAGTCCGTGGAGTTAACCATTCCACTATTCTGCCTCCCATCCTGTGCCTTTATTATACAGAACTGTTCCATGGTAAACTATCAAAGAATAGTAATAACAACAAAGTACTTTAATTTTCTAAAACTCACCTAAACTTAAAAATAGGACAGTGAATCTTGGAAACCAAGTGGATATGCTTACACATGGGTGAAGCTATTAATTTAAAAGTGATTTTTCTACTAAGAACAAAGCAATAAAGAATGTTATTTAATAATGTAAATCTGCCAGTGGTATAATATATATAAATGTAAACCAATGAGAATGACTTTTTTAATGGAAATCTGTGCACATATATATAAATGCATTCTAAATCTTATGCATCCAAGTGAAACTTACACCTTAACATTTATCTTAAGAAAAAAATACATCTTCCAAAAACATGGCTCCAACATTCTTCTAATTTCTCTTCTATTTATAAGAACTCTAAGAACAACTTTTCAATGTTATAGTCAAATATCATGTTTAAGAGTATGACTCAGTTGAATTCGTCTACGATAGTCAACTGATAAAGGCATCAAACAACTTTTGGCAATTTGCAAAAATCATGGTATAGGGGCGCCTGGGTGGCTCAGTGGGTTGGGCCTCTGCCTTCAGCTCCGGTCATGATTTCAGGGTCCTGGGATCGAGCCCGGTATCGGGCTCTCTGCTCAGCGGGGAGCCTGCTTCCCCCCTCTCTCTCTGCCTGCCTCTCTGCCTACTTGTAATCTCTCTGTCAAATAAAATCCTAAAAAAAAAAAAAAAAATCATGGTATAAAGATATATTTGTCACCTAACTTGGTCTAAAGGAATGTTTCATAGGCTCTGAATGCAATGCTCAATCAAGAGATCAAAAAAATTTTTTGATTAAGAGCAGCACTGTGGTAAAATGTGTCTGACAAGAGAGACTATTTTTAAGAGAATCATATGCATTTGGATATATAAGTTGTGCTATCTCCTTTAAAATTTAATTCATTTTATTTTGATATTTGATATGTTGAAACAGAGTATCTAGAAACTGAAAACTAAATTTACCCTTTCAGATCAGTTTGAGAATGTATAGAAGAGTTTAAGTAAGGTATTAAAAGGACATTTTAGAACAAAACCAAATTTGAATATTTATGTAAAATATTTTTAAATTCCTCTTTTAGTTGGGAGATTTCCATTTTAACAAGATCTACTTTTAGATATGTAAGCCCAACACCCAAGAAGACAAAGAAACTGTCAACTATCTCCAAAGAAAAAAATAGGAGCCTATAAATTCTGTTAATACACATAATAATAATTTTATTATTAAAAATAATAGGATACCACTTATTAAGCATTTGGTATGCGCTAAGCCCTGGGCTAACACTGTTTCATTAAAATTTGAGGAAGCAGACACTCTTTACTGACAAAGAAACTGAGGCTTAGGAAAGTTAAAAATCCAGACCCAACATCATATAGCTAGTAAGGCATTGGAGCCATGATCAAACCAAACTCTTAACTTTTTTCACTCTACATTAATGATTACTAACAATACAATGTATTCCAAGAACTACACTAACACAGGAGTAGGCAAAACATGCCAAATTTTTCAAACATACTAACGTAGAAAAAGAAATTTATGTGACTTGGTTGCTATTTTTATTTTCTCTGCACCTGTGTGACTATAAAGCAAAAATAACCTCCAACAAAAACTTACAAGGATATTTTAGATATAAACACATTACTTTTGTAACCATTTAGACTTTATCTTCTAAAGAATTAAATAACTTATATAATATTATAAGACTACTGTTATCTTATTCTATACTTCAATAACTTTCAAGATAATAAATAGCTGTGAATGGCTGTTGTCCACAATTACAGGATATATGAGTGCTCCTACAATTTCCACAATTGGTTTATTTTTCACAGTAAAATTTAAGATAGAAAACTGGTTTAGATAACACTTTTGACACCAAGTCTCTTGTCTAACATCACAAAACTTGAGAATTTGCAAATTTCTCAATCAGCTAAATATTTCCATGGAAACATGCTAAAGAGATTTAAAGCAGCAATAGCATTTTTGGTTCTTTTGTTTTGTTAACAACAGCATATTTGAGCGAAACTATATACACACGAAAAAGGTAGAGTAAAAAGGGATGTAATTAAAAATTTTATACTTTGAACAGTTTGTGCAGGTTTTCTTGGGAGGAGGTGGTATGCAGACAGGTGAATATCCAGTGATGCATCGCGTGGAGCAAAAGAGCTGAGTAGATCCTGTCTTATGATATGCAGTTTGCCCTTTATGAAGCATTTTTTTACAACCAGAACAAAAAACCTGAATAGCTACGGCTGGAACCAAAGGAAGCAATATGTTTGGGCCAGATGATGCAAGAGAAAACTGAAAGCCTGGGGTCAACTGTTGGGCTACAAATACAAAAAAAAGGGGGGGGGGGACAGTTTTAGTATCGACACAAACAAATACACATTCTCCATTTTTTTGGATAAATTCTCAGTCTTGAAACCCAATATTAATGAGGCAATAAACACTCTAAAACAGGGGTTTTCAAACTTTTTTAACCATAACCCATAGTAAGAACTGTATTTCATATTATAACTCAGGAGACACATACATCTGTGTATATATTTATGTGTATAAAATTTAATAATTGAAACAGCAGTTCCATGAAATTATGTTTCCTTACTATATGCATCACACTTTAATATCTTATTCTAGTCCTACTTTTTATCTCTTCATACATACATATATATATGTGTATATGTATATACACATACATAGAGTTTGTTTAAAATTTTAAGTAATCTCAAAAAAAGTAAAATAAAATAAAATTTTAAGTAATCTCCACACCAAACGTGGGGCTCAAACTCACGACCCTGAGATCAAGGGTCACATACTCCACTGACTGAGCAGTAGGTACCCCTCTATTCCACTTTTTAAAATGTTAATCAAGATCAGCTACCCAGTTCAAAAAGTACTGCTTTATTCTTAAGGAAAAAATGACTTACAAAAGGAGGCATTTTCCTTCAATTCTACTAGTGAGAACATAACAATATATATTTTATAACAGAATATAACAATATTAACCATAATATTAATCATAATCATAACTTATACAATTTTATTTCTTACCAAGAGGACTATCACCAACAGAAAACACAGCACTGATTTTCAGTTCACTTTCTTGAGTTTTTGGCTTTGGGGCATGTCCATACTCCTTAAAGAAAAAAAAAAGAGAAAAATGAATACAGGGTTATATCTAAATAAACTAGAAATTCAAGCAAAGAATTATACTGTCATAACTTTTCTATATTCTAATCATAATCATCTTCACAAATACCTCAAGAGTCAAAATTTACAAGTTGTTAGATTAGATTTAATCTTCACAAAAAGGACCTTTCAGAACTGGAAAATCTTTCATGACAGTTGTAACAACTTTTCAAATGTAATCTCATATACAGGAGGCATACACAGTTATTTCAATGTTGAACACTACCCTTTTTTTAGTGTTTAAAAGGGACCAATAAATAAAATTAAATCTGAATGATTCAGAAATTGGATCCAATTAGTAATTTTAGCCAACAGACTTACAAACTGTCATATCTGCTAATGGCAGAAACGACACAAGAGTTTCAATGTAATCTGTTCATAATACATAAAATCATCACAGGCTAAATCAGATTTATCCCAATCATACATTCTTTAAAATGCTTTAAGATAAAATATAATCACAAAATAAAAATTTAAAAATATATATATCTATTTTGAAAAATACTGTTCTTTATTCTGAGATCACAACCATCCCACTTTTTTTTGGTGTTAAATACATATTTCAAAATAAAAAGTTAAAGAAATAGTCTTCTTTTCTGAAACAATGGTGATAAAAACAGTAGTTGGATTTTTTCTTAAAGATTTATTCATTTATTTGACAAGACAGAGATCACAAGTAGGCAGAGAGGCAGGCAGAGAGAGGGGGAGAAGCAGGCTCTTGCTGAGTGGAGAGCCTGATGCAGCGCTCCATCCCAGGACCCTGGGATCATGACTTGAGCCGAAGGCAGAGGCTTTGACCCACTGAGCCACCCAGGTACCCCAGTAGTTGTATTTTTAATATCTCTATATTTAGCAAAATAAATGACTGATAAGTCAGCTCCCAAAGTTACTTTAGAAATTGCATTGGAGGGGTGCCTGGGTGGACAAATTCATGCCAAATTCATTGGACAAATACATGCCAAAGACTAAGTACAACTGCATTAATTTACCACTTCCCATAGTGTACATTATGGCACCAAATGAGCTGCTGCCAATCAGGCAGGAACTATAATATGGTATCTTCTTTATAGATGAGGAAAGTGAAGCTTAGAGGTAGATGGTTCAGCAATTTGTCCAAGGTCACAGACACATTAAGTGCACAGAAGGGAACCAAATCTAGGTCTCTCTGTTCCAAAACCTATGCTATCTCCCTCATAGATGTATAAATACAATATTTAAAAAAAATTACTATAGGGGCGCCTGGGTGGCGCTGTTGGTTAAGCATCCAACTCTTGATTTCGGCTCAGGTCCTGATCTCAGGGTCATAAGATCAAGTCCTGCATTGGGCTTGCACTAAGCAAATAGTCTGCTCAGGACTCACTCTCCCTTTCCCCCTGCCCCTCTCCTCACTCCCCACCTCTCACATGTACTCCCTCTCTTTCTCTCTCTCTCTCATAAATAAATAAATATATTTTTTAAAATTACTATAATAGGAATGCCTAGGTGGCTCAGTTGGTTAAGCATCTGCCTTTGGCTCAGGTCATGATCCCAGGATCCTGGGATGCAGTCCTGCATAGGTTCCTTGCTCAGGAGGGAGCCTGCTTCTCCTTCTGCCTGCCACTCCCCCTGCTTGTGCTATCTCTTTCTCTGACAAACAAATAAAATCTTTTGAAAAATTAAATTGAATTAAATTAAATTAAACTAAATTTTTAAAAATTACTACAATGAATTCAAACCCCAGCCCCCACTGAAAAAGAAATTCTTCCGCTCTGGTCTTCCATTTCCTTTCACTCATTGCACCTATCACAATACATCGTCTCTTATTTATTTGAGTGATAATTTACTATGTCTAATACCCTTCCTCTTTCCTCCATACACACAAAAGGACCAAGCCCATTAAGGACAGGGACCATATCTGTTTTCCCACCGTGGCACAATCAACATAACGTAACAAGAAGGCTATGGGTTCTGACAGCAGGCAGAAAGAGATGTAATCGAGGCTCAAACAAGTTACTTAATCTCTTCCAGTTTCAATTTCCTTATCTATAAAATATATTATCTAATCCATATTGCCATTAGGGGGATAAATGATTTAATACAAATGCAGTTTATAGCATTATATCTTACAGATAAACCAAAAGTTAAGCATAATTTACAAACAAAAATTCTAGCTTTTATTATTTTCATAATTATGGCATTAAATATTCATTGAATGAATGAATCCAAGTGGATGTTCTTAAACATTATACTTAAATAACAATATTTACTGGCATTTGTAAAAGGAAGTTAAAAGTAATCTACATACACCCTCCTTTAATTTACCAAAAAGAATCAATATAAAACTACTTTGCCTTATCATCAACTCAATCTCTGATATTTTTCTAATATGCCTGTTAAATGTCCCTTTTGATTTACAAAGTAACTGTTCCAAACCTTCACCACTAATAAACCAACCCTATAAATTTCCTGCTCCCTGATGTTTCAATTGTACCAAGAAAAAAAAGAAACTAAGAACTCCCTTAACACCCTGATTCCCCCCTCCACCATGCCTATAAATTGATCAACAAACTCTCCTCCTATCTTACAGGAAAAAGCAATCTTCTTAACCATGACTAAAAACAGTACTTCCATTTGGGATCCCTCTGCTTCTCCCCTCTTTCAGCACTCCATATCACCGACATGTATCTTCAGCCCCTCACCACCTCCATGTTGCTTTTTTTCTCTCAGTTTATGAGAAACCTATTTCCTAAAGAAGAACTACTGCCCTCTTCTCTGCCCTTCCAACCAGCCAGAGAAAAAGAAAAGAAAAATAAAAAAAATTATTTCCCTACTTCCTTACTTTGATTCCCTCCTGAATCCAATGCTGTCAGGCTACTGTTTCAACTGAAACTGGTGTTTTGTTTTGTTTTTTAGTTATATATTTAAATATATGGGGCTCAAACTCACGACCCTAAGACCAAGAATGGCATGCTCTTTCAACTGAGCCAGCCAGGCACCCCCAATTGAAACTGTTTTAAGATTAACCAATCACCTTGCAGTTGCTTAAAAAAAAATAAACATTTTCTTTAAAGATTTTATTTATTTATTTGACAGACAGAGATCACAAGTAGGCAGAAAGGCAGGCAGAGAGAGGTGGCGGGGTGGGGAGGAGCAGGCTCCCCATTGAGCAGAGAGCCCGATGCGGGGCTCAATGCGGGGCTCGATCCCAGCACCCTGGGATCACGACCCGAGCAGAAGGCAGAGGCCTTAACCCACTGAGCCACCCAGGCGCCCCCCAATAAACATTTTTTTTTATGTTTTTATCTTACATGGCTTCTCAGATATATCTGATACTGCCAATGATTCCGTTTCATTGTCTTCTGGTTCTGTTACTTCAATTCATTACTATGTCTTATTATCCTTCATTGATCTTATATTCAGCCCTAAAGTCAATGGTTCCCAAATTCAGAGGCATCAAAAGCCCCTAAAGGTCTTGTTAAGACATATAGATTCTTGGGCGCCTGGGTGGCTCAGTCAGTTAAGCATCTGCCTTCAGCTCAGGTCATGATCCTGGAGTCCTGGGCCCACATTGGGCTCCTTGCTCACCAGGGAGTCTGCTTCTCCCTCTACCCTTCCCTCCTGCTTGTAATCTTGCTCTCTCTCAAGTGCTCTCTCTCTCTCTCAGATAAATAAAATCTTAAAAAAAAAAAAAAAAAGACACAGATTGTTGGGCTTCCACTCCAGAGTTTCTAACTCAGGAGGTCTGCAGCAGGGTCCAAAAATATAAATTTCTCACAAGTTTCCAGGTAATGCTGAGGCTGCTGATTGGGGGGACTACTATGACTACTATGAAGCCACTCTGAAGCCCTAAATTAATCCATTTTCTAATTTTTCTATCTGGAGCTCTTCTCTCTTCAACTTTTGTCCCCTGAAAGATCTCATCCACATTCATAACTTCAACTATCACCTATATAGGACTACCAGATTTAGCAAATAAAAATATAAAAGCCTGGTCAAATTTGAATTTCAGATAAACAACAAATTTTTTTTAGTCAAGTATGTCCCAAGTATTGTATATAACATAATTGTATTAAAAAATAATCACTGTTGGGGTGCCTGGGTGGTACAGTTGGTTATTAGGCCTTCCTGAGTCTTGGTTTTTGCTCAGGTTGTGATCTTGGGGTTGTGAGATCAAGCCCCATGTTGGACTCTGCCCTCAGTGCAGAATCCACTTGGGACTCTCTCTCCCTCTCCCTTTGCCCCTCCCCCAAGCTCACATTTTTTTCTCTTTCTCTCTCAAATAAATAAATAAATCTTTTTAAAAAATCATGGTAACTTGATAGTCAAATTTACCTAGGCATTCTGTATTTTATCTGACAACACCACACCTACAGGTAGATAACTTTCAAATCTCTAAATACCATATCCATATATGCAAATGCCTCCCAGTGCAAGTTACCAGTTGAATGTCCCACTAGCCTCTTAAACACAACAGATCCCAAACTGCACTTATTATTTCCCCCAAATCTGTTCCTTGCCCCTCAGTAAACAGTATCACCAAAAATTCAACTTGCTGAGGACAGAAACGTCTAAGTATTCTAGGGTCTCCTCCTTGACCCACATGCCTCATATGCTATCTTTAAGTTTGATCAACACTACCTAAATATCTTAAATCTATTCTCTTTCCTTTTCTTCTTTGTTGTTGAAATACTCAACCAGTAAACATACCACATTCTCTCACCTCTCCATGACTTGGCACATACTATCTTCTCTGCTGAAAACATTAACTGTCACAATTCAAGTGCTGCCTTGAAGCCTTCCTTTCCTCAGATTCAGACAGACCCAAGGGCTCCTTCCCTTAATATTTCAATATACCTTACACAATTTGCTGTTACAATAATTACATAGTACTGTGACTTTGTATCTGTACAGTGGCGGCACAAAGCAACAGAAAGAATACAAGTTTTTTTGTTTTTTTTTTTAAACAGAGGTTTAGATTTTATTTATTTACTTGACAGAGAGAGTGAGCACAGGCAGACAGAGTGCCAGGCAGAGGCAGAGGGAGAAGCAGGCTCCCTGCTGAGCAAGGAGCCTGATGTGGGACTCGATCCCAGGACCCTGGGATCATGACCTGAGCGGAAGGCGGCTGCTTAACCAACTGAGCCACCCAGGTGTCCCAAGCATACAAGTTTAAAGCCAGCTCCTATTCCAACTCTGTTGCTGCCTTTGAATTTGGTAAATTACCTACCTTTCTTTTCCTCAGTTCCCTCATTTTTTTCAGTTCCCTCATTTGTAAAATGGGATAAAGATACATCCCTCCTATGGTTGTAGAATTTAAATGAGAATGCACAAGACATGACTAGCATAGCTTTTGGTGAGGTGCACTCAATAAATAATTACCTCTTATTCCCACATCTCCCCCTTAACAGTATCAATTCCCTTGACAGTAGAAGCCCTGTCCTTTTATCTTTGTAGCTCTTCTGTAGACAAAATAACTAACACAACTTAGCCTGCAGTATCCTGGGGAAGGTTTTGGGATCTTGAACCAGACTGCTTGGGTTCAACCATGTACCAGTTGTGTGACCTTTAACAAGTTACTCTCTGTGTCTCAGCATCTTCATGGGTAAAGCAGGAAGAGTAATAGTATCTAGCTCCTAGGGCCATGCGCATCAAATGGATTAATATAGGTAAACTACTTACAACAATGTTGAACAAGTGCTATGAAATTTACGGTAAGCAGGAATTAAAAACTCACTGAACGAATGACAGCTCAACTGTAACTTGAGTATCCAGAACAGACTCTTAGTAGAGATATTCCCCACTTGTCAAAAGTTCGTGTAGCGCCACTTCACTTTCACAAAAGACATTAGTACCTGCTTTTGCTAACCAAAAGAAATCTGAAGATTTCTGCTTTTATGAGAAAGGGCAAAAAGCAAAAACAGCCTTCAGCTTTGTTTTGTAGCAAGCAGTTACAGAGGCAGTGTGCATCCCAAGAAGCAAGAAGAGAGAGCAGCACCACCAAGCTCCTTTCCCAGGAAGCACACTCAGCCCCTCAGCGTCTACCATCTCAGCTGCTACAGCTCTGAACTATGTGAGCATCAGTGCTTTATCTTGGTTTATTTTGTGCATCTGTTAGTATCACAAAGGTATCACAAAAGTATCACTAAGTTATCACAAAGGCTTAATCTAGAAATGCTCAAAATTTTTCCATATAAATTAGTGGTAATCACTCTTCATTTTACACCATTTCATTAAACATTTTTTATTTCTTGCTTCCCATTTTCCAATATTCAAATGCAACATGGAAAACATCATACACTATTTGTTTAATTGGCTTTTCTATCATAGCCTGCCCTCTCAATTATGAAAAAAATTATAGCCTATTCACCTTGAGTAGCATTAATACAAACCAAAGAGAACGGAGTTGGCCCTATCTATTTAAGTTTAAAATGTGAGCCGTTGGGATACCGAGGTGGCTCAGTTGGTTAAGTGTCTGCCTTCGGCTCTGGTCATGATCCTAGGGTCCTGGGATCAAGTCCTGCATTGGACTCCTTGCTTAGTGGGAAGCCTGCTTCTCCCTCTGCCTGCTGTTCCCCCACTTGTGTGTGCTCTCTCTGACAAATAAATAAATAAAATCTAAAAAAATAATAACAATAACAAAATTTTTAAAATGTAAGCTGTTGGGACACTTGGGTGGCTCAGATGGTTAAGTGTCCAACTCTTGATTTCAGCTCAGGTCATGATCTCAGGGTCTTGGACTCTGCACTCAGCAAGGAATCCACTTGTCCCTCTCCCTCAGCTCTTCCCCCCAACCCAGCTCACTCACTCTCTCTCTCTCTCAAATAAATAAATTAATTAAATATTAAAAGAAATAAAATGTAAGCTGTAGAGGGATTTTCATTATCATAATTTTGATATTCAGAAAGAACATTCAACTCATAACACAATATTTGTTAAATTTATATATTAGAGACAAGAAAAAAAAACTTGGGTCTAGAATTTTTAAAAACTGGTTTTGCATCCCAACTTTGCCACGGGACTCTGGTGAAGTCCTTTGTCCCTTCAGGCCCAGTTTCCTCATCTGTGAAACACAGGTTCTTTTATTTCCATTATTGAGCATGTACCTTCAGCCAGTCATTGCACTAAAAATTGAGGATTCCAGACTCTGTATGAAAACAAAATTCAGGGACGCCTGGGTGGCTCAGTTGGTTAAGCAGCTGCCTTCGGCTCAGGTCATGATCCCTGCGTCCTGGGATCGAGTCCCACATCGGGCTCCTTGCTCGGCAGGGAGCCTGCTTCTCCCTCTGCCTCTGCCTGCCACTCTGTCTGCCTGTGCTCGCTCACTCTCTCTCTCTACAACAAATAAATAAATAAAATCTTAAAAAAAAAAAAAAAAGAAAACAAAATTCATTGACCTGCAGATGCCACAGCAAAAGTGAAAGCAATATACAATAGAAAAAAAGAGAATGACTAATTCTACCCAAGAGACCAACTGTTACACTGTATCTTAAAGAGGAGAAAAATTTTTGCCAAGTTACCTAGTTTAGAACACCACAGGCAGAAGAAATGGCATGTGCAAAGGCAAGAAAACAAAACTCAACAGAATATGACTTCAAGTAAATTGCAAATAGTTTGCAGGTAAATAGATTAGAAAAGGTGGGAAGGATGACCAATGATACTGAAGACAAAAACACCAAAACATGGATAGTTTGGATGTTACACTAAAAAGTTCATGCTTTATCACACATGAGGAGACCAGGTCTTTAAAGGAAGAGATGTTATCAGATCTGTAGAGCTACAGTAGCATCATTACACTGGGTTTTGCTGGGGACTGTGACTGAACCAAAAAGTGGTGGTTTGAACTTGTTATAAAAATTCAAATGAGGGACGCCTGGGTGGCTCAGTTGGTTAAGCGGCTGCCTTCGGCTCAGGTCATGATCCCAGCGTCCTGGGATCGAGTCCCACATCGGGCTCCTTGCTCAGCAGGGAGCCTGCTTCTCCCTCTGCCTCTGCCTGCCTCTCTGTCTGCCTGTGCTCGCGCTCTCTCTCTCTCTAATAAATAAAATCTTAAAAAAAAAAAAATTCAAATGAGAGGGGCGCCTGGGTGGCTCAATGGGTTAAGCCGCTGCTTTTGGCTCAGGTTGTGATCCCAGGGTCCTGGGATCAAGCCCCGCATCGGGCTCTCTGCTCAGTGGGGAGCCTGCTTCCCCCCCCCCCACCTGCCTCTCTGCCTACTTGTGATCTCTGTCAAATAAATAAATAAAATCTTTAAAAAAAAAATTCAAATGAGAAAAAATGAAATAGGGATGAAAAGACAGCGACAGTAAATACTTCAGAGGTAGAATCCCCAAAACTTGGCAAACAAATGGTTACTTCTGGAAGAAGAAGAATAAGTATTTACCATCTGGGGGCAAAATAAATGTCATGGATGCCACCAGCCCCCACCCCACATCCTGTAGACACTACCTCAGATGCTTCTTAGCACAGCGCTCTAGGAAGACGTAGAGTTGATGAATGAGACAAAACCTATTTGGCATCCCTGTCCTGGAATAATACTGCCTTTGAGATGGTATGAGAAATAAAATGTTACCATTATTATTTATTATTATATTATTTATATTTTTAGTATTATTAGTTTGCTTATGCAGTAACTCAAGAGTATCAAGCAAAAGAATTGTGCAAGAGCGACTTGAATGGAACTAGAGGGTATTATGCTAAGTGAAATAAGTCAATCAGAGAAAGACAACTATCATATGATCTCTCTGATATGAGGAATTTGAGATGCAGGGCAGGGGGTGGGGGTGGGGGGTAGGGAGGGAAAAAATGAAACAAGATGGGACCCGGAAGGGAGATAAACCACAGGAAACAAACTGAGGGTTGGAGAGTGTGAAAGGGAAGGGATAGAGGGTGGCTGGGTTATGGACATTGAGAAGCATATGTGCTATGGTGAGTGCTGTGAATTGTGAAAAACTGATGATTCACAGACCTGTACCCCTGAATCAAATAATACATTATATGTTAATTAAAAAAAAAAAAAGAACTGTGCAAGAAAAAAAAAAATCATTCTTTGCCAAAACAACTAACCATGTCTCTATACTGATCGCCACAGATTTCTAATCTGGGTCCCTAAGGGTACCTAGATGATCTTTCTGAACATGTTTATCTTACTCTCCCACTTAAAATCCTGCAATCTCTTCCCATTGCTCTCTTCCCACTGAGTCTTCCCATAAAGACCAAAATTCATAACATGGTTCCAAAGTCCTGCATAATCTGGCCTCAAACTACCCACAGAGGCTCATCCTAGAAGCAGGATAACAGGCTGGATTTGAATCTAGTTTGCCTTTTATGAGCTATTATCCCTGGTAAACTGCTTGACTTCTTTGTACTTTGGTTTCCTCATCTGTAAAATGGGGATAATAATATGGTTGTGAGAATGGTGCCTGGAATAATCTAATCACATATAAATATCAATAAGTTAATATTTATAATGTCACAAATTATTATGATATAATATATACATATTTATATATAAATACCATCTATTAGTGTTGTTGTTATGATCAACATTACCATCATCGTTATTTTCATACCTTTTCTGTTCCAGGCTCACTGGTCTTGCAGTTCTTCAAAAGAACCACCCACATTTCCAACTCAGGACTTTCCTATATGCAGATACCTCTGTCTGGAACGCTCTCCATGTCTTTGCCCAGTCAATTCATTCTTCATAATTCAGTTTAAAGATCCTTCCCTCAGGGAAGCCTTCCCTACCCACCCTCTGCCCTCAACCAAAACTAGATCAGATTCCCCATTTTAGGCTTTTCTTGCACAGCACTTGTCATAGTTTGTAATTATACATATTATTTGATCAATTACTTGTGTAATATCTATCTTCCCTACTAACCTATAAGCTCAGTGAGGGGAGAGACTAAACTGACTCCTCAATCCCCTGGCATAGAACACAAATACTTACAGAATAAAAGGAAACTACTGTCAAATCCAAGAGAATTAAAAAAAAAAAAAATTACCAAGTATAGAAAAACAATAATACATTTTACTTTCTTTTTACAAGAAGAAATATATGGTTACCAAGATCTTTTCTCATTTAAAGAGGACCAAAACTGATTTACTCATCTAATGGGGGGAAAATTGGGGTTGTTTTAACATACAAGCCAGAAACTGCCTAACTAAAAATCTGTTCACCAGATAGAAAAGAATAAAAAAAATTTTTTTT
>RCUC01162731.1:0-29601 GCA_003697995.1 Taxidea taxus jeffersonii | reverse complement strand
AATTTCCAATCAAGACCCAAGTCAGCAGTCATTGTGCTAAAACATGCAATGTACTGAAGTTATACAAGTACATTGGGTTAGTCCAAGAAAGATTTGCAAGAAAAATAGAGAATGGCTTGGTTTGGATGGTTACTAAAACTTCTGGAAGACTCATCATTAAAAGAATTCAACATTTCAACAGTTAGGATGTTATATCTCCCCCCACTACCCCCCAACCACCATTCTAATACAATTAGCCAGCAGTTGTCCACCAAGCCAGTAATTTCTAGCTACAGCTTGGAGGGGTGGTTACAGATTGCCTCAAACTGAATTCTGGCTCAGTCACTTACTAACTGTTAATCCCTTGGCTGGTTTCTTTCTCTCTCTCTGTCTCCTTTTTTTTATTTTAAGATTTTTTTTATTTGTTTGTTTGTTTGTTTGTTTGAGAGAAGGGGACCATGTGTGAGAGTGGGGAGAGGAAAAGGGAGAGAATCTCAAGCAGACTCCATGGAGTGTGGAGCCTGATGCGAGGCTCAAGCCAAGGACCCTGAGGTCGTGACCTGAGCCAAAACTAAGAGTCTGACACTTAACCAACTGAGCCACCCAGGTGCCCCTTGACTGGTTTCTAATTTCTTTATGCCTCTATGACATCAAAGGGACAATAATACCACCTCTCATAGGGTTGTTACAAGAAACAAATGAGTTAGAATAGTGTAGGTCATATACTGAGGGCTTGGTAAGTTTTCACAATTTTTAAATGGTCAGATGAACAGGAAATATGGAAACATGCTCTCCTGACCTTCTCTCATTGCTTAGAACTCAAGAAAGAAGGGTCACCGTATGCAATATTTTCAGTATGTACTTTTAATATGTATTTCAGTATGTGCCCAGGGGCACTTAGAAGGGTGTTTGCTGCCATGGTAGGTGTTGCCAGATTAGCATCATAATTGTGGAGTTGACATTCCCAGACAGTCTTCTCTGGAATTGCCTAACCCATCTCTTCAAGACCAGCATAGGTCACAATGTCTAGCAGATCACAGGTCCTCCACAAATGATTGTTCAACTACATTAAATCTCAGACACAATAGTTATAGAAGCCCTAATTTAAGGATATTAAAAGGAGACGAAGTGCAAAGAATGGGAAGATCCAAGAGTGGTGAACCAATGTCAGGACAGAGTAGCCTGTGAACCAACAGCTGGGAGTAGAAGTGCAACTCCAGCTCCTCCTAGCAGTATCTGCTAGTTGCCCACACTCCCTCCATCATCATTTGTCCATGCTGGGAGAGCATGCCAAGAACTAAGTTTCTTAGAACAGAGCCATGGAAGTTACCAGGAATAATGAAGGCAGACTTCCAACGTCTTGGTTACATGTGAGCAAAAGCACATTTTGAAGAGTCCCAAACAAGACACACACAGCAACTGCAAAGGAAAATGGGGCCTTTCCGTCTTTACTTCATAAAGTTCCAAGCAAACTCCCACCTTGTGCTCTTCTTTGATTTTTTCCCTCTGTTTCCTAGGATGTTTAAATGCCTACTTTTCAATCTCTAGAACTCTGACATCTCAATCCTGCAGTCATTCATTTTCCAATTATGCAGAAAACATGTAGAGGAGGGATAACCATCAGAGGCTTGCACAACTTGTAGAGGGGAGAATGAGAAAGAGCTATTTCCTAAACCAGACTAGAAAAATGGCTCACTCCAGAACAAACTGGGATGGGTGGTCACCCTACTCTTCAGTCTCCTTTGAAGACTTCATGTCTTCCACTCGTTACTAAAACGTCAACGTCCCAAGGGCTCCGTCATTGGCTTTCTTTTTCACCCTTTAAAGTCTCCTTGGTGGCTTTATCCAACTCAGTGCTTCAAATACCATTGATCTGTTTGTGAGATGGTTATCAAATCTATATTTTCTCAAATGCCCAGATAGCTAATGTATCAAAACAGAACACATCTCCTCCACAAAGTTTATTTCTTTTTTTAATTTAAATGCAATTAATTAACATATAATGTATTATTGGTTTCAGAGGTAAAGGTTAGTGATTCATCAGTCTTATATATTACCCAGTGGTCATTATATCACATGCTCTCCTTAATGTTCATCACCCAGTTACCCCATCCCCCCACCCTCCTCACCTCTGGTAATCTTCAGTTAGTTTCCTATGATTAAGAGTTTCTTATGGTTTGTCTCCCTCTCTAATTTTGTCTTGCCTATTTTTCCTTCTCTTCTCCTATGATCATCTGTTTTGTTTCTTAATTCCATATATAAGTGAGATCATATGATAATTCTCTGATTGACTTATTTCACTTAGCATAATTCCCAGTTCCATCCATGCCATTGCAAATGACAAGATTTCACTTTTCTAATGGCTGAGTAGTATTCCATCATGTATATATACCACATCTTATCCATTCATCTGTTGATGGACATCTAGGCTCTTTCCATAGTTTGGCTATTGTGGACATTGTTGCTATAAACATTCGGGTACATGTGCCCCTTCGGGTCACTATATTTGTATCTTTGGGGTGAATACCCAGTAGGGCAATTGCTGGGTTGAAGGGTAGCATTACTTGCAACTTTTTGAGGAACCTCCTTACTGTTTTCCAGAGTGGATGCACCAGCTTGCATTCCCACCAACAGTGTAGGAGGGTTCCTCTTTCTCCACATCCTCAGTAATATCTATTGGCAAAGCTTGCTTCTTATTTCCTATCTTGATAAGTGACTGAGACATCTGTCCAGCTGGTCAGCCAAACCAAAAAAAAAAAAAAAAAAAAAAAATCAGAAGTTGTCCTTAATTCCTTTCTCCCTCATCCCTGTTGATTCTACCCTCTAGATATTCACCCTCTTGTCTCCGTTCTTCACATACAGCTTTTGTTCAGGCTCATAATTCTCTACCTGAAATATTACAATCCACTCTGTGATCCCAATAAACTTTCTAAAATGCTAACCTAATTAACTTGTTGCAATCATTTGTAACCCGAGTTTTGAGTCTAGTCATTACAAACACCAACAGATTGCTGAAGCTCACAAGTTAGTTCCCACCTGTGAGCCTTCCCCTGCAATTCCCTCCTCCTGGAAATTTCCAATTCAAATAATGTTACCTTCTGTCTGATTTGGCTGACCTCCTTCACACCACCAAAGTACCCTTATCAGAGCACGCATTACTCGGAGCACGTATTATCCTTGCTTATGTCTATGTTTCTCTGGCTGACTCTGAGCAACTTGAGGAAATAATTTATGTGTTACCTGCTGTTATAAATCCAATACCTAAAACAGCAGTGCTAATTAAAATTAGTCCAATGAAAGAGTGAAAGAACAACCCATGGGCAAATGATTTCATACCTGGAAACATTATAAACTTGTTATAAATGGTTTCATGAGTTTTATTCCTTAAAGTTGGTATTTCTACATTTCCCCCAAATTGTAGAAGCTAAAGAAGTTTCCAGAGTAGTAAAAATGAGGCAATTTTCCCACTGATGAGAAAAGGTATGTGAAGGAACCTGGTTAAAAGTATCTGTGAATTCATAAGTCGATACAGCCATCATTGTATGACTCTTTTTGACCCTATGTCAACTAAGGAAGTGAGCACACACCAGGAAATGTTCTGTAGTCAAGGAAGAATAAGACATAATCTTTGCCTTCCGGGAGCTCACTGTCTGGTCAGGAGACAAGGCATACAAATATGCAATATTCTGGACAGCATTAGATAAGGACTTCACCAAAGAGAGACTTATTGCTTTGGTCTGGGTCAGAAAAGACTTCACAGAGAATGAGGTCCTTCAGTTGACTTTGAGAGTGAATCTAAATGAGCTTAACGGTGAGGAGGAAGAAACATACTGCAGTGTGTAGAAAATGGCCTCACCTCAAGGAAGGGCCACAATTTGGCACCATGCTCACCTGGTGAGGAATGTGTCAGCCAGATGAAGCTAAAAGTAAGAATGAGGAGGACTGGCCAGCCAGCCAGCCAAAAGGACACAAAAGACCGCCCTGCACCTTGAATATCTACCTACAGTCAGAGGACACAGGTCCTGCTGGAGTAGTCGGGACAGAAGAGAAATGGTGTTGATTAAGTAACCAGCCTTGAACCTACTAAATGATAAAGGAAACATACAAATCAAGATATTTCTTTTTCCCATAGTACTGTAAGAACTGGCAGGGGCAACTGGAATGCCATGTCTACCTAAGAGCCCTCCTTGATGGGGATGGCTCAGCAGTGGGTAAAAGAGGGTGGGGTATCTGAGCAGAGGAAATATCCAAGCAGAGGAAATCCAAAATCTCCGTGAGGAAGGTCCCTAATTTATGGAACACATTTTTGTAAAAGAGATAATGTGGTGTCATACAATCAAGAAAACTAGACTCAGTTAGTAATAATGAGGTCATAAACACTGCAGAACTTATCAGGTAGTAACAAAGGGGACTCTGATACCATACCAGGATGCACGTAGAGCTGAGCTTCCAAATAGAATACATGAGCTAAGGTACTACAGAGGGCTTGTCTCTGGGGCAGAATTCTCTACCCCTTACCCTCTCACCCCCAGGCATCTGGCAAATCAGCATCGCTTGAGAGGAGAAAGGGCAAATCCACAGAGACCAGACAAGAAAGCTTAATCCCCTGTCCTAAGCTTCATCGTGCAGAGTTCATTTCAAAGTGCAAAATGAGTAAGTTCATATTGCCTGTGTTTGCTTTCACATATATTATTTCAGTAGAGTCTCAAAATGACTCTGTCATGTAGATTGGGTGGGAATTACTACCCCCATTTTAAGAACAAGGCAGCTAGGACTCAACACTAATAAATTACTTCCCCAAGGTCCCACAGAGAGTAAAATACAGAGCTAGGTCTAGACTTCTGACTTGGGAGTTCAGTTCTCTTTCTCCTGTTACAGTGACCTCTCTGATTCAAGCCTTGCCCTAGGAAAAACAGAAACAAAGAGCTGGTGAGGCCTTGGGAGGAAGGCCCACGGGGCTGGAGCTCAGGGCCCCATGCAAGAGGACAGGAGCAGTCAGCGCAGTGTGATGGAGGGAGAGCCCTGGAAGAAGACCAGCAACCTCGGTCAGGCGTCCTTTGGGGTAACGGAGTGGTCAGGTGGTTAACCACTCTGGTTTGCCCAAGTCTGTCCCCATTTTAAAATGGAAAATCTTGCATCCTGGGGAAGTCCCCTCCTCTTTCTCAGGCAGACTTAGATGGTTGATAGCCCCTGATAGAACAGAAGCTATAGCATCAAGAAGAAGGCCTGGGGTCCAGAATGTGCTCTGTCACCCTGGGTGACCTTGGGTGTCTCATTTGACTCTCTGAGTTGCCATATGGAAATGAAGTTGGTCATTAGTAACTGGCTTCTCTGTTGAGTGAAGCCTTTTGTAATCTGTTTTTGTTTTTGTTTTTGTTTTTGGTCCAAAAGGACCACATGTCATTACCTTGTGTCTACCTCTTACTTTACAGTACAGTTAGTACGACAGAAGAGAGTGTGTCTATGAAAATACTTGGTTAACAGTAGAGAGCTTATAAATACAAACCATCATCATCATCATCATCGTTATTATTATTATTATTATTATTATAAAATGACCCTTCATGTTCAATAGCTAGGTGGACACAGGCCTGGAGTGACCGAAGACCTTCCTCAATGAGGAACCCCTCTTGTTGTATAATTTTTTTTAAACTTCCAAGAAAATTAATACTCTTTTAAATGTTTCCATGTAAAAAATTTTCCTGCCTAAGATCAATGGTCATTCTGCCGTCTACCAGGTAATCAGAGAGCAAGCCAACAAAGCCAAAGATTTTTGACATCTGGTTTCCCCTTAAAACAAGAACATGTTTCTAAAATTGCATTTTAGATCTGTATCACCATGGAAATAAATAAATACCCTCATGAAAAGACGGAAGCCAGAAGTAAACTGCAGAGCTGATGCTACTTGGGTCACTGGGAAATGTTTTGGGGAAGTGGGAAGGAGGCCCCTGCTTGCTGGAGACCATAATCACTTTGGGCCACCCAGAAATATCTGTGTAATTAATTGAGGGGGAAATGTCACAGTACGGCTTCAGTGCCATACACACCTCCACAACGTGCAGAATCAGAGACAGAGCTCTCTCCCTTAAGAGAAAAAGCAAGGAGCAAGAAATGAAAGTTCCACAGAAAGGGCACAGTCTGTCTTCTGGGCCACACATGAGCTCAGGGAAAGAAAGTGATTTAGAGCGATTGAAATAGGCTCCTTTGGCCAAAGGCAGCTCTGCGAAGCTTTTCTGAATTCACAGAACATTCACAGGCTGTCTGTAACAAGTACACAGCTTCCAGAAAATCTGACTGCTTCAAACACCCACACTGATTTTGCAAAAATGACATCAACAGTAACTACACACAGAAGCCCAAGGTCGCCAGCGAGTCAGGTTGCCAGCCACACTGTGAGGAGAAGGCAGCGGGCTTCCCCAAGGTCTCCGTGTGGGAAAGAGAACTGACCATGCTCTCGTGGCTCACGTCTGCTCTTTGAATTAGATTTATTTGACTCATATTGATGTGTTAATTCGCAAATAATGTCTTTGTTCCCTTCGTAACATTGGAAATTGTCATCGCCTTCAGGAAAAGAAATTTTTCTAAGCTCTGATGGAGCGCAAACTGGTTTATGCACATACAACATTTAACTAACTTTGGGAGTTAACACGGCTGCCAAAACCCTTTCCGAACATGGAAAATGAGGTCTAGAGCCAGGCCAATTAGTCAGTGAGCGGAGACACCTGCTCCTCCTTCCCACCCTTCTTTTGCCAGTGGCGATGCCCTGGGAAAGTCTCCGCCACTGGCCCGGGGTGAGGATCGTCCCGGGAATGAAGCAGACGCGGGCCATCACGGTCACCCGACGCCACGCCACGCAAGCGACACTGCGATGGTGAACCACTGCAGCAGTAGTGTGGGGGTGTCTTAAGAGGCAGAGGAGGAGTCGCTCCCGGAGTGAGGCAGCAGTACAAGCCCGGGGAGTCTCCGATTCTGGAAGCTAATCAGTGGCAAGTTAGAACAGGAAGCAGAATGAGAAGTCACCATGGATGTGGGTCCTAACTGGAATCCAGATCCCCGAGGGGCTACCTAAAACCGAAGGATCTAAACTTTGAAAGTTTCTCAGGCATCCCTAAGGGTCTCAGATGATGGTGATTTATTTATTAAGAGCTTATGAAGGCATTGTTTGAAGAGCTTCGCATGAGCTACAAACTCACAACAACCCTATGAAGTGAGTCCTAGGATTTATTCCAGTGTCCATTAGAAAACCAAGGAGTTCAATCGTTGTCCAGGGTCGCTGAAACCAGGCCGGCTGGCCCGGGAGCCTGCCAGTGTTGGGTCATCTTTCAGACCCTTCCTGAAGTGTCCCCTCTCTTTGAATACCTCCAAAGCAGACAACTATTTCCATCACCATCCCACCCTCATCCCTGCACCAGCCCACCCTCCCCTGCACCAGCCCACCCTCATCCCTGCACCAGCCCACCCTCATCCCTGCGAATGCGCACCGGTGCACACTCCCTCTTTATCAGCAATTGCATTTCCAGGAATTTAATACACAAATGTTCATGCAGATGGTTATTTATTTATTGGTGTGTGGTTGAGGTTTATACAAGAAAGAACACAAATTTCCATCAAGAGATAACTAGTTAAATACATTGTGACAGAGCCACCCAGGGCGCTAGGCGATAAAGCTCCCTCCTCTGCTCCGTCCTCCTGCAGCCCTGCAGGCAAGTGGCTTAGTGGAGCATGTAGCACCTTGGTGGGAAATAGACCTTGCCCCTTCCCCCAGGTGGAAGCTCCCCCATGTGCACAGGCCACACTGCAGGTGCAGCCCCTCCAGCCCACCCCAAATCACCACCCAACAGAAAAAAAAAAAAAAAAAAGTACACCTACATCCACACATGGACCACTCCCAGACCATCTTTGGAAAGACACACAGAACCCGATGACCATACTCACCTCCAGAGAGGAGACACCCCACCCTGGTTGGATTGATATTCTTCTTACTCTTAAGTCTTCTTATATATGTCCGTTTTTTACATGTGTGTGCGAACCAAGCATATCTTAAAACAGCTAATATTTAAAATAAACAAACCAATGATGAGACTCCTGGGTGGCTCAGTGGTTAAGCAACTGCCTTCAGTGCAGGTCATGATCTCAAGGTTCTGGGATCAAGCCCCACGTGGGGCTCCCTGCTCAGCAGGGAACCTGCTTCTCCTTCTCCCTCTGCCTCTCCCCCCGCCCCTCATGCACTCACTCGCTCTCTCTCTCTCTCTCCATGAAATAAATAAATAATACCTTTAAAGAATTAAATAAAATAAACTAATGAAAATAGCCTATTCATTACTGACCAATCACAAACAAAATATTTTTTAAAAAAAGAATCTAAGTGTCCAACAGTTTGGGGAATGGGTAAGTACGTGAGTGGCTACCTCTTCCATAAGTTATTATAGAGTCATAAAAAGCTGGGGATGTAGCAGCCACATAGTGAAAAGGAAAACTATGTAGATGATCACGTTAGTGAAAGAGCACTGTACCCCCTCAGCTGTGCGGTGTGACTGCAATCACAATAATATGAAGAGAATTGTCTTCTCTTAGCAGCTGGAAGGGGCATTTCTCCTAAGGGTGGCAAGGGGGGGGGACACACCTTTGTTGGGAAAATAGCTCAATACGTCCTTAGGGGCAGCAGGTGAGCCCTTAGAGCTTCTCCAGATCCCCAGGGAAAGTGTCAGTAGCTTCTATTTTGCTCCCCAATGACATTTCAAAATGAATGGATTCTTTCCACCAAGACCGCATACCCAGCCAACCCTAAAGATCCTACAAAACACAACAACAGAGAGGGGGCTAAAATAGACTACAGGAAATTGTTGAGTAGTCATAGTAGCAAAGGGTTCCCAACATTCTCTTTATTTCCCAATTTGGGGTAGTGTGATTTTATTACCCCAATACTTTTAAAAATAATCAGTGTCTAGATGTCTCTAGAAAGAAGCAACAAGAAGCAACTCCATTCCAGCTGCCAAGGAGCAGAAGAGATTAACAAGCTGCTTCAGTAATGAAGCGGCCATCTTTCTCGGATCCTTGGGGTTTTAGGTTCTTGCTGCCCTTCCGGACAGAAGCAGTCTGAGCTGCAGGGAGAGGGAAATGAGGGAAGAGGAGGGAACACTTTAGAAGCAATAACTGATGTTTTTCTCTTGTTTCTGGAAACACCTTACCCTAGGAATGCATCTCAGGTTGATAAGTCACAGAATGCCCTTGGACAAAATAAGGTTCAGTACAGGGACAACAGGATTTCCTGATAATATCTGTGCCATAGAGTGTATAAGGAGAGGATTTGGAGGCTGAGATCCCTAGAGGGCACAGTGTCTGGCCCCATTGGACATGTAAAGTAGGTGGATAACTGAGAACGGATAATCGTTTGGAAATCACATTTTTGATCCTCTTGCCTCTGGTATTCTTTTTTTTAATTAACATATAATGTATTATTTGTCCCAGGGGTACAGGTCTGTGAAGCATCAGTCTTACACAATTCACAGTGCTCACCATAGCACATACCCTCCCCAAGCCCCTAACCCAGCCACCCTATCTCTCTCACCCGCCTCCCCTCCAGCAACCCTAGGTTTGTTTCCTGAGATTAAGAGTGTCTTATGAAAAAAAAAAAAAAAGAGGGTCTTTTTTTTTTTAAATAGGCTTTTTTTTTTTTAAAGATTTTATTTATTTGTTAGAGAGAGAGAGAGCGAGCACAGGCAGACAGAGAGGCAGGCAGAGGCAGAGGGAGAAAAAGGCTCCCTGCCGAGCAAGGAGCTCGATGCGAGACTCGATTCGAGACTCGATCCCAGGATGCTGGGATCACGACCTGAGCCGAAGGCAGCCGCTTAACCAACTGAGCCACCCAGGCGTCCCAAAAAAGAGTGTCTTATGGTTTTTCTCCCCCTCTGGTTTCATCTTGTTTCATTTTTTCCCCTCCCTTTCCCTATGATCTTCTGTCTTGCCATCAAAAAAATAAAAAATAAAAAAAAGTTTAAATCTTGCCATTTGAAAGGACTTGGATGGAACTAGAGGGTATTATGCTAAGTGAAGTAAGTCAATCAGAAAGACAATTACCATATGATCTCACTGATATGAGGAATTTGGTCTGGTCTTCCTGCCAACGCTTCCTCACCATTCATCCCTCAGCCCGCAGCATATCATGGGGTTTGCAGGAGACGGTGAGCCTCGATCCTGCCGTGGAGTCTACCATGATTTCCCATGTTACACAGACTCCCATCCTAAGAATCTCCAGCAGTAAAATAGGAATGTCAGCAGTCCTTGCCCTTCACAGTTATTCTGAATGTTAAAGGAGATAATGGATGAGAAAAGACCCCTTATCAATTTATGCTGGAATATTATCCAAAATGAACAAAGTTTATACTGTCTTGGAAAATACCAAATAATTTCCCCCGAGTAGTATAAATGAATAAAGGACACGATTTGGGGATATCACGTAATTTTATAGTATTCTAATTAAATGCTGTTAATAAACTTAACAACCGTGGGGCTCCTGGGTGGCTCAGTGGGTTAAAGCCTCTGCCTTCAGCTCAGGTCATGATCCCAGGGTCCTGGGATCAAGCCTCACGTTGGGCTCTCTGCTCAGCAGGGAGCCTGCTTCCCTTCCTCTCTCTCTGCCTGCCTCTCTGCCTACTTGTGATCTCTCTCTCTGTCAAATAAATAAACAAAATCTCTAAAAAATAAATAAATAAATAAACTTAACAACCGTATATTGCCTTTACATTTTCCTTTTATTTCCATGCATACTTATAAATAGAATCTAGTGCAAAGGAAAGGGGACCTTAAAGCCCCTTAAAAAGTAAATAAATAAATAAATTAAAGTCCTTTGAAAGAAAGGCTGTGAAAGAGAAGGATAATGTCAGTTTCTCAAAGTCACCTTTCCAAATGCGGCAGGGCTGCCGGTTGCTGCCAGATTTTCATTAAAAAAAGTCAGTGATAGCTGCCTGAAAGGTCCACGCAGCTGAATCAGAATATTTCCCTGGGTTCTTCCACTGATTTTTCCAGGTAAAAATGTTCTAAGTTCAGCTTTATTTTGCATTATATTGACTACCTGTGCATGCACAGTATGGAATGATAAGCTGCTGGGTCCTTATCATTAGTGTGGTTACTGGAAATAAACATGGCAGTCAACTGAAAGTGAATATTCTGAATGAAATGCACCTTAACATCAAAACCAGGTCACAGAACTGTCAGGGGCAACCTGTCAGGGAGGTCCGACCGGAAGCTCCAGACCTCAGAGTGCAGGGGACTCCAGGCAGAGCAGCTCTTCCTGACTCCTTCTCCTCTGCTTTAACTTCCACCTGCAGGCTGGGGGCTTCCCTCTGGAGCAGGGAGGAAGATCAGTGCCTCCCCACATGAAGAGACCTACCATACACTCCATCAAGCTCCTCTTCCAATTAGAAACATCCGCTCCTGTGAACAACGCCTTCTAACATGGGCCTTCCTGACTCCTTTACCATCCTGGTCTGACATCTCTGGATGGACTCAGTGGGGACAATAATCCCTCATGGATATGCTATTCCAGGCATCCTCTAAGTGATCAATGGAACTTCCCTTATAAGGGAATATTACTTCTATCGTTTGTAACTTAATTAACATACATTTTATTGTTTGTTTATGTGTTTTGAGTGGAGAAGTTTCCAAAAAACTTAATCTCACTCCAGGCATCCATTGACCTTATTCTCTTATAGTTGGAATTTTTGTGATTCAATGAATTTCATTTTAAATTTTACAGAAAACATCTTATTATTTTCATTTAAATTTAGCACCCTTAACATTCTCCAAGGTCAAAGAGAAAAGAATTACATGCATCGAACTATGAAGTATTTTCAAAAAGTAGGGGCACCTGGTTGGCTCAGTGAGTAGAACATGTGACTTTCGACCTTGGGGCTGTGAGTTTGAGCCCCACATTGGGCATGGAGCCTACCTTAAAAAAACTAAATCACAAATCTCTACAAAGAGCAGAATTTCTGAAAAATTCTGTGCAGTCAAAGCTAGAATGATTTTTGATCTTCCAAATGTATTAGTTAAATATCTTGGCATTAAATTAACTGGGATGGATAGAGCTTAAATAAGAAAACTATTTCAGCTAAACTGACAACGATGAATTAAGCTAAGCAAGATTTGCAGTTGGGATAGGCTTTCAAATCATTTATTATAACTCTAGGACCTGGCATGGTCGTGGCACATGGAACCTGGCAGGCATCTGGGGACCAGACTGGGTTCTAGATTCCAGGGGTATACCTTTGAATAAAGCAAGACAAAATTCCCTACCTTTGTGCAGCTTACTTTTGCACGCCCGCTGGTAAGGACATATATGGTGGCAAGAGGTATCAATAAATTTTTAAAAATACAGAAATTCATGGTCTTTCCCACATCCCATTCAAAAGAACAAACCTGTGCGGTTATGATATTGGAGGTGTGATCATGAAATAGGTATGTTTCATGGCTCATTGCCCTTAAGGGATCAAGGATGTACTATGATTTAATTGGGAAAAGAAAATATTTCAGGTCTTCAGATAAAATAAATAGGAGAATGGAGATCTCATCTTGGACTTGTCTACTTAACGAAATAAGGTCAGCATACTTGGCCATTTTTTCTGCTATGATGACAGGTAAGTGATGCAGCCTTTTAAAATACACATGTTGTCATCTCTAAATATTTAGTCATAGGATTTTCTCCAAAGTCTTCATTTTAAAGAGAAGGAAATTGAGGTCAAAAGATGTTAAGTGACTTGGCCAATGCAATGCAATAAATTAAGATCACAGAGCTGACTCGAGCTCTCTAGATCCCAGAGCCCAGACGCTTTCTAGTCACAGATTCTCCATGTCACATCTGGACCGAGGGAAGGGAGATGAATGGTTAGGATGGAATGCGCAGGAGCCTGTTGTCATATGCTTTCCTAACACTCCAGACCTGAAGTCAGCTTGAAAGTGGCAAAAGCTGGAATTCTTACAAAATAAAGCTTGCACTAAAAACCATGAAATTTATGCTCCACACAGCATGTCGTAGGTGAAACACTCAAAGTCAGGCAGAATTGAAAAAAATGCTATTTTCATTCACTTCAAGCTGACGGTCACCAGTGTCAACAATTTATGAGGTTAGAGATTCCTGGCAACAGGTACATGCCCTTAAAGGCAAAGAAATTAGTATGTGTGATTTTTACCTTCCATCTACTTTTTTCTAAAAGATTTTATTTATTCATTTTACAGAGAGAGAGAGATCACAAGTAGGCAGAGAGGCAGGCAGAGAGAGAGGGGAAGCAGGCTCCCTGCTGAGGAGAGAGCGAGATGTGGGGCTCAATCCCAGGACCCCGAGATCAGGACCTGAGCCAAAAGCAGAGGCTTAACCCATTGAGCCACCCAGGCGCCCCTCTACTTACTTTTTTTATTAAAGATTTTATCTATTTATTTGTCAGAAAAAGAGCACAAGCAGGGGGAGCGGCAGGCAGAGGGAGAGTGAGAAACAGGGAGCCCAATGCGGGACTCGATCCCAGGACCCTGGGATCATGACCTGAGCTGAAGGCAGACACTTAACCAACTGAGCCACCCAAGCATCTTAGCCGTCCACTTTTTAAGATTTTATTTATTTATTTGACAGTGAGAGATCACAAGTAGGCAGAGAAGCAGGCAGAGAGAGAGAAGGAAGCAGGCTCCCTGCTGAGCAGAGAACATGATGCGGGGCTTGATCCTAGGACCCTTAGATCATGACCTGAGTGGAAGGCAGAGGCTTAATCCACTGAGCCACCCAGGAGCCCCTAGCCATCCACTTTTTTAATGACTAAATTTGGTCAGAATACTCAGCTCAAGTAGAAAATGGCTCATGGGTCTAAAGGTCCCATGGATATCATAAAGAAGTAGAAGAAAACCAGTGTATTTATGATGCAAATACTTCAGTAGTTTTTGTCAAAACTAACTTGCCTTTGACCTAAATAGACAAGACTACTTTCATCTTCATCCAAAATTTTACTCTATCATCTGTTAAGACTAACTTGTAAAATCTTGGATCCGGACCCCTGACCAGACACAATCAATCACAAAACATATTGATGATGTTGAAGTCCTATAACTGATTTATTGACACTTCTACCAGAAGTTCTGTGTTTTGGGGTGCCTGGGTGTGTCAGTCGTTAAGCCTCAGCCTTGATCCCAGAGTCCTGGGATCGAGTCCCCATCAGGATCCCTGCTCAGTGGGAGGCCTGCTTCTCCCTCTCCCACTCCCCTGCTTGTGCTCCCTCTCTCAGTGTTTGTGTGTGTGTGTGTGTGTGTGTGTGTGTGTGTGTCTCTCTCTGTCAAATAAATAAAATCTTAAAAAAAAAAAAAAAGGATTGTCCTTCCAAATGTCATCCTGGGTAACACACCCGGGGCAGCCATTACTCAAAATATGTTTGGAAGCAGTCTTTGGGAAATGCCTTCCCAGCCAGCTCACAATCTTGGCAGGAGAATGGTTTGAATTGCTTGAAAGTCGCACCTCAGTTGTGACTAATCATGGTATCACCCAGCTCGGTCACCCACTCATTCATCAGATTTGGCACTTGTGGGACTATTTCCAGAAATCAAATTCAACCTTAAAGGAGAAAATGTTACTTTGCTGAAGTGGTTTCCAAAGACTCTGAGCCAAGTCTTGGGCAGGCTGATGTGTGAAACATGCTGGGACAGAAGGCACAGGCAGGGAGGAAGCTCTGGGCTGGGCGGAGAGACGGGCTTACTAAGGCCCGGTGTGGTTGGTCGGGAGTGTTCAGCAGGCCCCCAAGATGGGTGGTCCTGGGAGAGCCGAGCACTCCCCCACCCCATCCTGCAAATGGTTTGGGCAGTCAGTGGTTTCATCTGACCCCTCTGGCCAAGGAGGCCTGGCCTTACAAAAATCTTTCCCTCCAAACATGGGCCACACACACTGAGAGCAACGGCCTTTGGCTTCCACAGCCCTGGTGTAAATCCCAGCTCAGAAATCTCCCAGCTATGTGAATTTGAGCCATTGGCTTGAATTATTTTTCATACTTTTGGATAGAGTCTGTTACTAAATAATAGGCATAGTCTGTTTGTTTTAACAAAATCAATTGACACCAAGACTAGATTTAAATAAGTTGACATCAAGTGTATCTTTTACCCGTTTGTCAATGGAGGACACAAAGTCTAAGAGTTACACACGCATGCTCTGAAGTCAGGCAGACCTGGGTTCGATCCCAGCCCTTGCACTCAGCAGCCGCTGACCTTAGACAAGCTACTGGAGTTCCATCAGCTCTGTTCTCTTCATCCATAAAATGGAGATAAAAAGATCTCTCTTGAATGGTGTTACTAAATGAGATAGCCTATAGATGAGCATCATCCTTTTTTTTTTTTTTTAAGATTTATTTATTTGACAGAGAGAGAGAGAGAGATCACAAGTAGGCAGAGAGACAGGCAGAGGGAGAGGGAGAAGCAGGCTCCCCCCTGAGCAGAGAACCCATGTGGGGCTCCATCCCAGGACTCTGGGATCATGACCTGAGCAGAAGGCAGAAGCTTAACCCACTGAGCCACCCATGTACCCGACGAGCATCATTCTTAAATGTCAAAGTGTCCACTAATTAACATCGCACAATAACATAATAACAAAACAAATCACTGTTATTGTTGTTGTATGTAGGAGGAAATGGATAACACCTAGGCTCTACCCTCAGGTTGTTCAAAAAAGCCCAGTGGAGTTTGGGAGAGGCAGACCTGGAAGCAATTATCACTACAATAAATCCACCAGCGAAGACACGGGCTTGGTTCTGTGGGAACCAAAGTGGGAAATACTAGAGGGGTTGGGTGGGTAGAGGAAGGAGACAGAAAAGGCTTCTGAGGAAAATGCTCTTTAAACTGTGTCTTGAGGGACACCTAAGTGGCTCAGTTGGTTAATCTTCTGCCCTTGGCTCAGGCCATGATTCCTGGGATGGAGTCCCGCATTGGGCTCTGTGATCAGTGAGGAGCCTGTTTCTCCCTCTACCTGCCGTTCCCCCTGCTTGTGTTCTCTCTCTCGCTCGCTCGCTCTCGCTCTCGCTCTCACTCTCTGCCAAGTAAATAAATTTCTTAAAAATAAATAAAAAAATAAACTGTGTCTTGAGGATGAGTAGGAACTGCCATGTGGTGGAAAGAGCAGATGCCAAGGTACAGAATGATGCCGGCCTAGTGCTCTGGGGACCAGAAGTCACATGTTGCTTCTGGAAGTCAGATGAGGTGGTAGCCATATCCGTTGGGAGGGGCTGGCTTACCAGTCAAGAACTGAAACTCCGGACCCCTGGGTTTGAATCCTGGCTTAGCAGCTTGCCAGCAGTATGACTTTGGGTAAGGTACTTTACCTCCCTCTTGCTTGGTTTCCCTATCTGTAAGAACGGAATATGACTTAAATTAATACATGTAAGGTGCCTAGTGCAGTGACCAGCACAAATTAAGTTTTCAACGAGTTTAGCTACCGTGATTACCATCATTATTGACCAAAGCAAGATTACAGAGGGCAGAAAACCTGGTCTGGCTTCCTGGGAGCAGACACAGCCAACTGCTGGTAGGGCCAGGCTGAAAACCTGCCCATGAGGGGTGAACTCAAGGTTCCTTAATTGGGGAGGGGGAGTGAGTGGCAGGCAGGAACCTAATCAAAAGCTGGAGAAATCACGTAGGACAGACAGTGCCATTCTACCCAGCAGGGAATCCTCCCGAGCCACAGAACCAGTAACTCCATGCCCCAACAACTGGATCTGAAATCACTGATGACCCTCTCTGGGTTAGCTTTTGACACAGTTTATCTCAACTGCAAGACCATGTAGGACCAACACAGAAGGAGGGAGGAAAAATGAAGGCAAGACCATCTTTTAGAGAATTACAATATTTGCATGTGTTAGTTATGGTATACCTAATAAAAATTCCACCCCATCCATAGCACCAATCTTTACTGGAATAAAAGCCAAAACTGTAATCCCATTATTTATAATAAGCCTTGCACTTTCTTCTAGCAGTAAAACAAATAACTGAACTCAAACGGAAGAAATGACGACAATCTCACTGCAATCTTTAAGTTTTGCAATTAAGCAATACTATCTCTTGCTTTTATCAATGAATTTTGTAGAATATTTATTATTTGTTGGAAAATTTTGAATTAACCTGATGACATAAGTAATCTCAAATCTATCAAAGACATGGCCATTTAGAATTCAGGCAGCTCCTTTAAAGAAATCTGCTTTTGCAAGTAATACTAACCTAACTTCGTGTCGTCTGTAACTTACTAAAAATTTGATATCCAAACCTGGAGATGGCAGTTTTCACGTCAGCCTGCGTGCTCGCCGATGTTATGCTGCTCTCTTGTGGTGAATATGGAAAACTGCAGCCTGAAGGTAGGTAGGTAGGTAGGTAGGTGTGTGTGTGTGTGTGTGTGTGTGTGTGTGTGTGTGTGTGTGTGTGTGTGTGTGTGTGTGTGTGTGTGTGTGTGTGTGTGTGTGTGTGTGTTTCCTCAGAGTTTCTGGCTGTATTATCCTGCCTGACTTTACCCATCCTTGTATGAAATGCTTTAAATATTTCCTGGTACTTCCTGGAATAAGGCAAAATCTAAATAAGTATACAAATATATACTACAGGTAGTGTTGCCTAGGGGTTAAAAACGTGAAGACCATCTGCTTCGGTTCAAACACCAGCTCTGCCGGTTAAAGCCTGTGAAAACTTTGGCAGGGTTACTGAGGCTCTACGCCTAGCTCCTCAGGATTAAATGAGTTAATACACAGAAAACACTAAGAACAGGAGCTGGTCTGTGGTGGTGCCTCTAAAAATGAGAGCCACTGCCGTCACTGAGAAGGTACGTCACAACCCACTCCCCAGTGGAGGGTAACAGAAGATCTCAGGGACCCACAGGTCACCACCCCATTGGGTCCAACCCAACACCACATCTCCCAGGGAAGAATATTAGCTCAGAGTGCAGAAACGGAAATGGCAACCAAGTTGCGCAGGGATCATGTATCATTCCGCTGCAGCAGGTAAGTCACCGAATGTTAATATGCGACTTGGACCCCGGGCACACTCCCATTTAGTTTCCTCGTTTTCCAGTGGAGGAGCCTGGGGCCCAGACAAGTGAGAAGGCGGTTCTCCTGGCTAGTTTCTAGCCCTCCTCCCATCAGTCCCCCAATCAACAAGATGGGATAACTGCTTAAGGCTTCTGCGTCCCTATAAACAGAGCAGTTTCCATGAAAAGGCCGAAGCTATGGCTGAGCAGCCACAGGTAACCCACAGAAACCTGGAGGACAGGAGGGCAACAGATCTTCTTAAAATGCACGTATTTCCTTGAAAGGGAGTGTAAGGGCTAAGCTGGCGGAGGGATGAAGAGGCAAAAGGCACGGGGAATTCTTGGCAAGCAGAACCCCCTGAGCGACTGCAACGGGCGGTTTGGGGGGGGGGGGGGTCTGCACCATTCTCGGAGCACACGTGTCCTGTAACGGACTGGGGGCGCCCTGGGGTCTGTCTTAGAATGACAAGCCTCTGTGGCAATTGCCCCTGGCGGAAGAAGGCCGCTTTGCTCGAGGCCCTGCCCCCTCTCCCAACGTGTGGTCAGTGTCAAAGTAGAAAGACGAAGCACCCTCCGACCCCCGGGAGACAGCTCGGAAGGGCTTCCCCAACTTCGGCGCTCCGCTCCGGTGGGATCTGCCGGGCCCTCCTGGAGGCGCAGCGCTCCTAGGCTTCTCCCGCACCTGCTCCGGCCTCCTCCGTTGCGGGGGCTCAACGCCCTGACGGACTTCCCCACAGGGATCTCCTTCGGAGTCCGCTTCCCGGAGAAGCAAGCCCCGTGCAACAGCCTTTTTCTGATACAAAAATCTTCCCCTTCCTTCCCCCCGGTGTCGTTTTTGTTTTCAATTCTAATCAAATCCAACTGCACACTCAACCTCTCCGGTCTAAGGCGGGTCTGTATTTAATATCCAGCCAAATCTGCTTAAAAACCCTCTCACGGGACACCTGGGTGGCTCAGTTGGTTAAGCGGCTGCCTTCGGCTCAGGTCATGGTCCCAGCGTCCTGGGATCGAGTCCCGCATCGGGCTCCTTGCTCCGCAGGGAGCCTGCTCTCTCTGTCTCTGCCTGTGCTCACTCTCTCTGACAAATAAATAAATAAAATCTTTAAAAAAAAAAAAAAACCTCTCACCCCATTGCTGTCATATAAATGGCCGCATCTTCCCCAACCTAATACCTATGTAAATCTCATAATGAAAGCCCAAATATATTCTGGTCGCAAAAGTCAGGCCGTTGGATACCCTTTCCCCATAAATGGTCCCATGCCACTCCTTTTGACTTGTCCCCACCCCCATATTGGGGCACATCCCTAGGAACCCCCTCCCCTCGCCGCCTCGACAACCCCCACTGTCCTCCTAGGCATGACTCAGCTAGTCAAGATTCTGAGCTTTAACTTCCTGTGGTCTCCATTAGAAAACCAACGCTCGTTCTTCATTTTCCATATTAGGATCCTTGCTCAAACACCTTAGTTTATAGGGATTAACTAGCAGCCCCTTAGGAAGAACGCAACCTGGTTGAAGTTATCTGAGGAAGCCGGAGAGAGGGACTCCTCTAGGGCAATCGGAAGAAGACATGTTTCCGAGTCAGAAAATTAAGCTAGCATTTCTAGAGCTTCTCGGAAAGTTTTGGCATTCAGAGCACGTTTAAGCAAGTTTAAGATACAACCAAGTATGATTTTATAAATAACATTTGGTGTTAGATCGTGCGTGTACAGGTTCATGAAGGCTCACACGGAATCCCCAAGCTTCAGTAGCTGCACAGGCACTAGGGGCCCGAACGTGGGCCCTTGGGGAACCTTCCTGAAGAACTTGGGGGTATGTGATCACCTCTCCGGGCACCAGAAATCATGTTTCTAAACGGAGAGGAGTCCAAGGCCAATTCAATCCCCATGTGTCCCGGTGCTGAAATGAGCTCTGGGCAGGCATGAAATTCTAATGAAGAACAGGAAAGCCCCCCCACCCCATAAAATCAACCTGAAGTCTGTCAAGAAATGCACTTTACTTGCCAGAGGATGGCACCTTCCAAAGCTTTCTAACCTGGTTAAGGAGGGGCTGTTCATTATATACCTTTGAATAAGGAAACTATCAAACTGAAAATGCAAGATTCCTTTGTGGGTTAAAAAATAGTGGAGGAGAACATGAACAGACATTTCTGCAAAGAAGACATCCAGATGGCCAACAGACACATGAAAAAGTGCTCCATATCACTGGGCATCAGGGAAATACAAATCAAAACCACAATGAGATACCACCTCACACCAGTCAGAATGGCTAAAATGAACAAGTCAGGAAATGACAGATGCTGGCGAGGATGCGGAGAAAGGGGAACCCTCCTACACTGTTGGTGGGAATGCAAGGTGGTGCAACCACTCTGGAAAACAGCATGGAGGTTCCTCAAAAAATTGAAAATAGAGCTACCTTATGACCCAGCAATTGCACTACTGGGTATTTATCCTAAAGATACAAACGTAGTGATCCAAAGGGGCACGTGTACCCGAATGTTTATAGCAGCAATGTCCACAATAGCCAAGTTATGGAAAGAACCTAGATGTCCATCAACAGATGAATGGATAAAGAAGATGTGGTATATATATACGATGGAATACTATGCAGCCATCAAAAGAAATGAAATCTTACCATTTGCGACGACATGGATGGAACTAGAGCGTATTATGCTTAGCGAAATAAGTCAACTGGAGAAAGACAACTACCACATGATCTCCCTGATATGAGGAAGTGGAGATGCAACGGGGGTGGGAGTTAAGGTGGTAGGAAAAGTAAAAATGAAAGAAGATGGGATCGGGAGGGAGAAAAACCAAAAGAGACTCTTAATGTCATAAAACAAACTGAGGGGGGTGGGGGGAAGAGGGTTTGGGTGAGGGTGGTGGGGTTACATCATATGTTTAAATAAAGCTTAAATAAAGTAAAAAAAAAAAAAAGTAGTGGAGGAGAAAAGGCAGGGTGGGGATAGACAAGAGGGGCAGGAACAACAGCAAGAATAGAGCTGAAAACCAGAAAAGTATCAGAAACTACACAGGAGTAACAGCCAGGTAGCAACGCTACACATGCTGCACATGCTGTGTCATTATGAATGTTTGGGGCTGCAAGTAGTTAAAACCCAGGCCAATGTTTCTTGTTTCTCTCTCTCAAGTAGCAAGAAGTCTGCAGACAGGGTGCCTGGGTGGCTCAGTGGGTTAAGCCTCTGCCTTCAGCTCAGGTCATGATCCCAGGGTCCTGGAATCGAGCCCCACATTAGGCTCTCTGCTCAGCGGGGAGCCTGCTTCCCCCTCTCTCTCTGTCTGCCTCTCTGCCTACTTGTGATTTCTCTGTGTCAAATAAATAAAATCTTTAAAAAAAAAAAAAAAAGTCCACAGATAGTTGTGGGGGATATTGACTCCACAGCTCTTTGACATCAGGGTTCACATCTCTGTGATCCGAAGCCTGTTCCTCATGGTCACAAGACAGCTGCCGGATGGCCACTCCTAACTGGAAGGTGACTGGGGAGAAAAGGATTGGAAAAGAAGGAGAGCCAAGCAACCAGCTCTCTATCACAGCAAGAAAACCATGGGCTGTTCCGAAAGGGGATAGACTCTGGCAAACTGGGTGGGTGCCGAGTCCATTCAAACGGAACCTAAGTTCGCTGGCTGTCCTAGAGGCTGAAGAATCTAGGGAACATGTAAATTTCCACATGACATTTGTATATGGGCCAAGAGGGACAAAATGTCTATTCCAACCCTATGTGTGTGTTTCATCTGTATTACCCAAGGTACTCTCTCCACAGAACTCTCAAAAAAAAAAAAAAAAAAAGATTCAAACTTATGAAGCAGTAAGGAGAAAACCTGAATTTGATTTGCTACAAAAAATAACCAAGTTCAAAAAGCACATTTACAAAAGTACAGAGTATAAATGGAAACAAGAGAAAAGAAAATAAAACCATAGGCATTCGTATTTATGTAGAAGTAGGCAAAACTTATCAATAAGATTCTTTAAGTATTTCTACTTCCAACAATCAAAATCAATTTCTAAGAATAATTTTTGATCACCTTGGGAAGGATTTTTAGGAGACTCAATCTGTATGACACAAATTTTAACCTTTTATTTACTTATCAGAGAGTGAGCACAACCAGGAGTGGGAGGCAGAGGGAGAAGCAGGCTCCCCACTGAGCAAGGAGCCCGATTCCAGGGGTTCTAGGACTCAGTTCCAGGACCCTGGGATCATGACCTAAGCCGAAGGCAGATGTTTGACTGATCCACCAAGGCATCCCCAGACTTTAACAATTCTAATGAAAAAATACTTTGTATTCTTTGAAAATCTCTAAGTCCCTCCAGACCTAGTAAACCAGATCACTACCAATTTTTAAAAAGACTCAAAAACTCTTAAATTAGGAAGTCATAACTGTTTTAAGGAATTATATTTAAGGGGCGCCTTGGTGGCTCAGTTGGGATCAGGCTTCTCCCTCTCCCTCTGCCTGCTGCTCTGCCTATTTGTGCTCTGTCAAATAAATAAAATCTTTTTTAAAAATTGTTTTAAAAAATCCAAGTATGTTATCATTGGCTGAATACTACAATATATTGTTTCTTAATCCATTAGCATGATTTCTGTTACCCTCTAGTGAGACCCTACTGCTCTCCAATGAGACACCTTAAGTCATTTACTACTTGGCTCTCAGGACAATCTTACGTATTCATGTAGAACACGAATGTACATGCAAAGAGAAATCCATACACCTATTGTCAGTGGCCAGTTAACTGCTGGATCTTCCAAAAACAGAGACAGATGTTCTTAAGAGTCAACCCTCTTCAGAGCCTTGCTCGACTATATCCCAGTGCACACATTTCGTTCAACTTCATTGACAGATGAGATCCTCGCCTGTGCAGGGAAAGACAGGCTGGCATACTTCCACAATCTTTCCTTGCCAGTGTAGACTCAGCTCACACTGTTCACGCCTTGGTCACCATCTCTTGTGTCTGTCCATTCTTCCTTTAGTTCACTCTCCTGACTGTGAGATGTGGTACCCAAACAGAAATAAAGGAAAAGGTTCACCAGAAAATATTCCCACGTATAAGAATGTTAACAACCAAACGACCGCTTGAGGTTTAATTCAACCAACAATCGATAGGGATCTGGGACTGGGTGGTGAGTGAGGCACTGTGCCCAGAGCCGAGGACACAGAGTGAGAGTCGTTCCCCGCCAACTACAGCTTGAGTCCCCGTGTGTCCTGCCCTAAGCTTGGTGTCTTAAAATATACAAAAAGAGATGATTCTTTCTCTGAGGTGCCTATAGGTGGCTGGCAATAAAATGCTGAAGAGTGAGCAGTGAGACAACCCTGTAATCAATCCCTCATTCACCCACCGTCACTGGGAAGTGTGTCCCACACAAGTGACTCGCATATGTGACTGAAGGTTTTCAGACACCCTAAAATGTTAATCAACCAAGCTCCAGTCTCTGCTGTGCCAGTTAGATGAGGGGTTACACCTAGATTACTTTGGCACTCTGAGGATTATTTCCTTAGGGGTGAGACAGGTAATACTTAGTTTTATTTTTATTTATTTATTTTTAGGATGGTGCTGTAAGGATCAAATGAGGTGAGCAAAAAAGTACTCCCAAGTTAGACATTTCTACACAAATGCTAAACATTTATTTTTGGGAACATTTGTGCTTTAGATTATAATAATTCTAAAGTACATTATGCTTTTTTGCCCTCTTAGAGTTAAGAATTTCCAGAGTTGACGTGATTAATGTCAGAGATGGCACACGCACACCGAGTAACTCAGAGACGTGAGTGGGGCCGTTTCTCCTGCTCCAATCCGAGCCAGGGAGCCAAGAAATGTTGTCGCTGAAGAGAATTATGATCCTAGCTGCTTTTTAAAAAACACTGTTAACATTCTATTTAACTAAATAACCCAGTCTTTATAGTTGAGAAAAATACCGGGAGTATCCATGTAACTCCAGTGAGGGAATCTGTCACCATTCTCTGGTCTTTTCAAGTTTCAGACACCTTGTCCCAACTGCAGACAGAGACATCAAGTTAGCACCTGTCAGGAGAAACCTTGACAGACTCATGCACAAATGTTTTTCAAATCAAGTGTTTTATTTCAAAAAACTTCAGAGTAAGCCAAAAAGCTAAAAGGAATGTGTGAAAGGGAACAGAAACCACAAAGACAGGAGCAGTACCAGCCAACAACTGCATGGTCCATTCTGTTCAAGTACTTCAAGAGAACCTGAAGGCAAAGATGTATCATGAATGACACACTTTAGAAAAATTAAAACACTAACTTTACGTTATTATAGCTCACTCTTGAAGTTTCTGGACTCGAAAACGGAGAAGATTCCCAGGACCTATTTTCTTTCTCAAAGGAATCATCTTCTTGGAATGCAAACTTCTGCTTAAGTGCATGGGATATTAAAGACACTGGATCCCAATGTGAATCTTGTCTTTTCCTCTTATGAATGGGTCTACCTCCAGGTGACCTATTTGGAAAAAAAAAAAGTTTTTTAATTAAAGCCTTGTGTAATGTAGCTCCTTAATGACAAATATACCAGAAATATAAGCATAACACATTATAACCTAATGATTCTTCAAGAGTGAAAATTTTTGCCAAAGAACAAGGAATCTGGAAGGCACAATGAATTAGGAATCAGAAATCCAAGAAACTATGGTTTCTTCTGGTGGGTGGGACTCCACCACAATCTTGTTGCGACCTGAGATCATCAAATATCTCACTGTGCTAAAGATCTTTATTTTTAATTTTCTCATTTTCCAATGGAAAATTTAAAGAAATATTTAAGAACTTTCTAAGGGGACTAACTGAATTCATGAAAAGAAAGCTATTGGGCCACTCATTCATTCAGTCTTCACTCAATGCCTACCACTACTATACCAGGCTCCATTTTATGCTTTGAGAGTACAGCCATATCCTACCCCCATGAAACATTCTGGTGACAGGAAATCATCAACAAACAAGTGAGATCACTGCAGACAGCAATGCATGCTATGAATAAAATTAAGTGGGTAATGTGACAGTGACTGGGACAATAGCACCTTAGATGAGATGACCAGGAAAAGCTTCTTTAAGGAGATGGCGTCATCTCTATAAATGACCCCGAGTCAGCATTAGTGTAAACATGCAGTGGAGGCATATATGAGAAAAAAGAAAAACAGGTACAGCTGGAGCACGGAGAGAGACATGAGAAGTAGGTCATGAGGTCAGAGACAGAAGCAAGGGCTGGATCCTGGGGGGACTGAGAGGCCACAGCAAGATGTCTGGATTATATTCTAAGCATGAGAGAAAACCATCAAAGGGATTTAAGCAGGGAATGGCCAGATTGAACTTCAAGTTTTATTTGTTTTTTTGTTGTTGTTTTTAAAGATTTTATTTTTAAGTAATCTCTACACTCAGTATGGGGATTGAATTTACAACCCCAAGATTAAGAGTCACATGCTCTACCAACTGAGCCAGCCAAATGGCCCTGGATTTCAATTTTTAAAGGATCACCCTGATTACTCTATGGAGAAAAGATAAGGAAGCAAGAACGAAGAGGCCAATTAGGAGGCTATTGCAGAAGTCCAAGCTAGAGATGGTGGCTTAGATTAGGGGTGGCAGTTAGATCATGAGAGTACACACATTTGAGCTGTATGCTGATAGAAAGGAAATGGGGGGACGCCTGGGTGGCTCAGTTGGTTGAGCGGCTGCCTTCGGCTCAGGTCATGATCCCAGCGTCCTAGGATCGAGTCCCACATCAGGCTCCTTGCTCGTCAGGGAGCCTGCTTCTCCCTCCGCCTCTGCCTGCCACTCTGTCTGCCTGTGCTCGCTCTCTCTCTCTCTCTCTAACAAATAAATAAATAAAATCTTTTAAAAAAAAAAAAAAAGGGACGCCTGGGTGGCTCAGTTGGTTGAGCAGCTGCCTTCGGCTCAGGTCATGATCCCAGCATCCTGGGATTGAGTCCCACATCGAGCTCCTTGCTCGGCTGGGAGCCTGCTTCTCCCTCTGCCTCTGCCTGCCTCTCTGTTTGCCTGTGCTCTCTCTCTCTCTCTCTCTCTCTAATAAATAAATAAAATCTTAAAAAAAAAAGAAAGAAAAGAAATGGGAAGGAAAGGAAAAGGATGATTCTAGATGTTTGGACTGAACAGACACCTGGGTGATGAATAGCTGGGTGATGGTGTTGCCATTTACTGAGATGCAAAAACTTGGGACAGAACAGGTTTTCAAGGTGGAGGAAGTGGACAGGTGGGAAGGAAGAGTTCTGTTTTGAACACATGAAGCCTGAGACACCTGTGAGACAAGCAAATGATGTCAGGCAGGCATTTCATCAAGTAGGCATGGAATACAGAGGAGAAAATCAGGGATAGAAAAATAAATGTGAATGTCATTAGCATATCAATGGTATACACAGCCATAGGACTCGGTGAGATCACCAAAGGAAACAATGTGGATATAGAGAGAAGGGGACTGAGGTCTGAGCCTTGCACCTGCCAACATAGACACCAGGCCGAGAAGGAAGAGTAAGCAAAGGAATAAGGTGTGGACAGTGAAGTAAGAGGAAAACCAAGTGTGATTTCCCTGAAGCCAAAGGAAGAAAGTGTTCCAAGGAGGAGGGAACCACAAACTATATCAAATACTGCCAAGATATCAGGTAAGAGGAACACTAAGAACTGACCATTGTATTTAGCAAGAGAGTCACTGGTGACCTTGATAAACAGCAGTTGTCAGTGGAGTGATGGGGACCGAGACCATATGACAGAGGATAGAAGAAGGCAGTGAAAAAAGCAAACAAACTATTGACAACAAGAATTTATATCAGAAAGAGGAGCACAGAAACAAATAATACCAAGGATATATGTGTTTTGAAGATGGGGAACAGTCAAGTATGAGGAGAATAAAGTAAAGAAGAAAACTTTGATGATATAGAAGACAGAAGGGATAATTTTAGGTAAAATCCTTGAGAAGATGAGAGAGAAGGGGAACCAGTGACCCAAAGGAAAGCCTGGACATGAACAATGATACTTTATTCACAGTAACAAGATAGAAGGCAGAGAACATGAGTAATGACTTTGTAAATGTAAAGAAGCGGGGAAGTCTCATCTGATTATATAGTAATGTATAATGCAAGGTTAGCTGTAGAAAAATGAGATACTGGGGGTGTAGGGTAGAGTCTATTGGCCTCCTTGCTGTGTCTCCAGTGATGGTAGTAGTCGGAGCACAGTCTGACACTGACTGAGCCCAGTCAGCCCTCTTGCTGGAACAAGTGTGCCCATCTAGGCACAACATTTTTCTCTGTACCAGATGCTTCACAAATGATCAAATCATAACCTCATTAATAATGAAATGATGTAGCTTTCCTAACACTATTATATAGAAAATGTATTTATTTTCTCACAAAAAACCTCAATGAGGGATTTCCAAATGAACATGGTAGATCTCTGTGAAATCCTACTAAAATGGCAGTAAAGAAATGAAAAGGACATAATACCCACAAAGACAAAGAAATTATGAGAGTGCATAAGAACCACAACAAAACATTGAAAGCTGGAAAGCTGATGAAAGCAAAGATAGTGGGGGGTGAGCTGCCTTCCTGAAAACAGGGACTAAGGAGAAGAAGTCTACACACTGAATGAAAGGTAAACTCAAGACTGAGTCCACAAGTGCCCAGTGTAAGAAATTTAAAAAGGAACTCTTCAGAGCATGGCCTCATGAAATTTCCAAATACCAGGACTAAAGAGAAGATCTTAAATGTTTCAAGAATAAACAGTCTGCATACATGGTGCCAGGAATGAGAATGACATCAGCTTCTCAGTAGGAACACTGGAAGCTAGAAATCAATGGAACGACGTCTTCAAAATTCTGCAGAAAAATGATTTTCTGCCACTGTATACCCAGCCAAACTAGCAATGAACTGTGAGAATAAAATAGTAACATTTTCAGATATGCAAAGTCTTAAAATAGTCTCCCTTTTTATAGATTCTTTCTCAGGAAGGTATGGGAAGATAGGACACCCCAGAAATGGGTAAGGCAACACAAGTGAAAGGGTACAGAATGCCCGTGATGATAGCCAAGGAAATCCTCAACATGGCAACAACACAGCAGGCTTGCGGGAACCAGAGATTGGAGCAGGACAGAGGGCTCCTACCAGGGAATTTATTTTAAAAAGAAAAAGAGAAAGAAACTCAGAGAGAGATTAACTGCAATAGAAAATAAAATTATTCAACAAACAAAACGTAACTATAGCAAAGGAAATGGCTTACCTGTGACTGTTTACTGTTATAAGGATGTAAATTCTGAATACTGATTTAAGTAAAGCCTATGGATTTAATTACATTGGGAAGATGGAACAAGAGGAGTATTTGTGTATGTGTTAGAGGATAGGATGGCTGGGAGAACATACTCCTGAGTTTTAACAAAGGGAAATAAATACAGTTAAAGTATCAAGAAATCGCAAAAGAAATATGTTGTTTAAAAAATAGATAAGACACTAGAAGGAAGAGTAAAAAAACTGGAAAAGGATTTTTTCTGGGAGAGGTGTTTGGAGTAAAAAGGAATAAGAGAGAATTGTCTGTGTGTACTTTAATAAATACAATAAGTTATAAAATATCATTAACAGAACTTGGTTCATTTCTCAAGTTATGGTAACATACCGTTCAATAGCACGAAGCTTAACCTTATTCATGTCCTTTAGTACATCCAACATGTTTGGAACATCTTTATTTTCCTGGTTTTTTGAATGACTGTAATTGGTCTTACTGTCAGCCGGGTGCTGTTTTTTCATTTCATTTGCAGAATTATCTGAGTCACACATATTATTAGATCCTGACTGTGTGAGAGGAGAACAGGTAGGCTGTGGAGAAAAAAGCTGAGGGGGCAGTGGAGGAGGAGGAAGAGGAGGAGGGAAAAGCATTGAACTTGAAAATGGATCTGGCTGGGCACTCAGTTCAGAAGTCCCTGGTAACAGTCTTTGTCCCAAACCACGAGGCTCGTCATTCAAGTCAAAGAAGCCTAAAAACAAAGTAGTCTTTTGAAAAATCATGCAAAATTCTCTCCAACATACCACATAACTAATTAGAACCAAAGCAGGAACAATTTCTGTAATGTTACTGAAATAATGATAGGGTGGCCAGGAAAGGGAAGGAATCCCATCTGCTTAGTAATTTTGATAAGAGTCAAACCAAAAAATAAATTTATTTTTAAACCAATTAGGATTGTCTGTGTAGGCCTTTAAAGGGAAGAAGGGTGAGAATGCATTTTAAAAAGAAACTATAAAGTGCTTTCTCAGTAATTAACATACAATCTGAATTTCATCATCTATTTTTTTAAAAAGCTAAAACATAATTAACAATTTATAGTTAGAAACACTCAGACTGGTACATTATCTTTATGATGACACTGTAGAAACAAACTATTTTCTAGGCAAGAGCCTAGGATGGGTACTGAGTACTTAACTTTCACAACAGACTTGCTCCCTAAAGACTGTTCTTAACATGACCGGTTTAAAAAATGTATGTGTGTATCTCACTTTAATTGCTATTACATAATATTTATATATTATAAATATACAACACTATATGAACATTTCATGTATATGAATTGTACACATGTGTATATATTACAT
>RCUC01162730.1:0-60960 GCA_003697995.1 Taxidea taxus jeffersonii | reverse complement strand
AGGATGTGGAGAAAGGGGAACCCTCCTACACTGTTGGTGGGAATGCAAGCTGGTGCAACCACTCTAGAAAACAGCATGGAGGTTCCTCAAAAAATTGAAAATAGAGCTACCTTATGACCCAGCAATAGCACTACTGGGTATTTACCCTAAAGATACAAACGTAGTGATCCAAAGGGGCACATGTACCCGAATGTTTATAGCAGCAATGTCCACAATAGCCAAGTTATGGAAAGAACCTAGATGTCCATCAACAGATGAATGGATAAAGAAGAAGTGGTATATATATACAATGGAATACTATGCAGCCATCAAAAGAAATGAAATCTTACCATTTGCGACGACATGGAGGGAACTAGAGCGTATTATGCTTAGCGAAATAAGTCAACTGGAGAAAGACAACTATCACATGATCTCCCTGATATGAGGAAGTGGAGATGCAATGGGGGTGGGGGGGTAAGGTGGTAGGAAAAGAAAAAATGAAACAAGATGGGATCAGGAGGGAGACAAACCAATAGAGACTCTTAATGTCATAAAACAAACTGAGGGGGGCTGGGGAGAGAGGGGTTGGGAGAGGGTGGTGGGACTACATTATATGTTAAAATTTTTAAAAAGCTTAAATAAAATTTAAAAAAATGTCAACAACTGGTAAAAAAAAAATAAAAGCAGGGTGGCTTAAGAGGTTTAAAACACACACACACACACAAAGTCTCAACTATATGCTGCCTACAGAATACTCATATCAGCTCTAAAAACAAACATAGGTTCAAAGTGAAAGGGTGGAAGATGATATTCCAAGCAAATAGAAACCTAAAGAAAATAGGTGTGACCATACTTACATCAGACAAAGTACACTTCAAGAAAAACAAATGTAATAAGACACAAAGGAGATCATTATATGACGATAAAGAGATCAGTACCTCAAGAAGATATAACAACTAAATGTATATGCTCCCAACATCTGAGTACCAAGATATAATATTAAGTAAATAATAACAGATTTTAAAAGAGAAATAGATGATAATATAATAATTGCAGGGGACTTCAATACCCCATTATATAGCAATGGGTAAATCACACAGACAGAAAATCAACAAAGAAACTGCATTGAAGCACACTTTATGACAAGTGGACTCAATAGACATATACAGAACATTCCATCCAATAGCACAAAATAAACACTCTTCTCAAGTGCATGTAGAACATCCCCCAGCATAGATCATATGATAAATCACATAACAAATCTTAGTAGATTTTAAAAGATTAAAATAATACCAACTATCTTCACTGATCACAGTGGAATGAAACTAGAAATCAACAAAAATAAAGTGAGAAGATCCATAATCCATAAGAAATGGAAGAAGGGACATTTAACTGATACTACAGAAATATGAAGACCTCTATGCACAATGACTTGCCAACAAGTTGCATAACCTAGAAGAAATGGATACATTTCTACAAACACACAACCTACCAAGACTAAGTCAGGAAGAAGTAGAAAATATGGACAAACTAATCAGTAAAGAGACTGAATCAGTAATCAAAAAGTTCCCAACACAGAAAACTCAAAGACCAGGCAGTTTCACTGGAAAATTCTACTGAACATTTAAAGAATCAACACCAATCCTCCTCAAACTCTTTCACACTCTTCCCAACTCATTCTATGAAGCCAGCATTACTTAGATAGCAAAACCAGATAAGGATACCACAGTAAAAGAAAATTATACACTAATATCCCTGATGAATATAGATGCAAAAATTCTTTTTTTTAAAAGATTTTATTTATTTATTTGACAGACATAGATCAGAAGTAGGCAGAGAGGCAGGCAGAGAGAGAGGAAGAAGCAGGCTCCCAGCTGAGCAGAGAGTCCAATGTGGGACTCTATCCCAGGACCCTGGGATCATGACCTGAGCTGAAGGCAGAGGCTTTAACCCACTGAGCCACTAGGCGCCCCAGATACAAAAATTCTTAACAACATATTGGCAAACTGATTTCAAAAATTCATTAAAAAAATTATACATTATGGCCAAGTAGAACTTATCACTGGGATGCAAGGATGGTTCAACATATGCAAATCAATCAGTGTAATACATCACACCCATAAAATTAAAGATAAAAATCATACGATCATCTCAATAGATGCAGAAAAAACATTTGACAAAATATAGCACCCTTTGATGATAAAAAAAAATCCTTAACAGATTGGATATAGAAGGAACATACTTCAACATAATAAGGGACAGATGTGACAAACCTACAGTTAACATTATACTTAATGGAGAAAAACTGAAAGCATTTCTTCTATTAGGAATAAGACAAGGATGCCTATTCTCACCACTCCTATTCAATACAGTATTGGACGTCCTAGCTAGTGCAAATAGGCATGACAGAGAAATTAAAGACATCCAAATCAGGAAGGGAAAAAGTAAACTCTCTATTTGCTGATCATATATGTAGAATCAACAACTTTAGTAAAGTGGCAGGATCAAAAATCAAGGTACAGAAACCAATTGCATTTCTTTACACTAATTATGATGCATCTGAAAAAAAAACTATACCATTCACAATAGCATCAAAATAATAAAACATTTAAGAACACATTCAAGCAAAGAAGTAAAATATTTATACAATTTAAATTATAAGACTTGGCTGAAAGAAACTGAAGAAGACACAAACAAATTGAAACACATCCCATTCATGGATCAGAAGAATTAATTGTTTAAACGGCCATACTACCTAAAGGCTTCTACAGATTTAATACAATCCTCATCAAAAATACCAAAGGCATTCTTCACAGAAATAGAAAGAAAAAGTCCTAAAATTTGTATGGAGTCACAAAAGACCCTAAACAGCTAAATCAGTCCTGAGAAAAAAGAACAAAGCCAGAGGTATCATGCTTCCCAATTTCAAATTGTATAAAGCCATAATAATAAAAGCAGTATTATATTGGCACAAAAACAGACGCATCAACCAGTGGAACAGAATAGAGAGCCCAGAATTAAATCTTGATATATATGGTCAACTTGTATTTGACAAGGGAGCCAAGAATACACAATAGAAAAAAGATAGTTTCTTCAACAAATGGTGCTGAGAAAACTGGAGAAAGATATGCAGAACAATAAAATTGGACCCGTATCTTACACCACTCACAAAAATTAACTCAAAATAGATCAAAGACTTAAACAGAAGACTTGACCCTATAAAACTCTAGAAGAAAACAGGGAAGATATTAGTCAATATTGGTCTTGACAATGATATTTTTAACATATACCAAAACACAAACAACAAAAGCAAAAATCAACAAATCTGCATTAAACTCTAGAGCTTCTGCACAGGAGTGCCTGGGTGGCTCAGTTGGTTAAGCATCAGGTCATGATCCCAGGGTCCTGGGACTGAGCCCCACACTGGGCTCCCCACTCAGCAAGGAGCCTGCTTCTCCCTCTTCCTCGACTTGCTCCCACTTCTTGTGCTCCCTCTCTCTCTGTCAAAGAAATAAATAAAATCCTAGGGGGAAAAAAAAAAGCTTCTGCACAGCAAAAGAAACAAAATGAAATGACAAACTATAGAATGGGAAAAAATTTTTGCAGACCATATATTGGATAATGGGTTAATTCCAAAGCATATAAAGAACTCAGCTAACTTAATAACAAAAAACTCAAACAATCCAATAAAAAATGGGCAGAACTAAATAAAATTTTTCCAAGGAGAACATCAAAAGGGCCAACAGACACATGAAAATATGTTCAACATCTCTAATCAGGGAAAGGCAAATCAAAACAACTATGAGATATCATCTCGTGCTTATCAGAATGGATATCACCAGAAAGAAGATAGACAACAGGAGCTCGCAAGAATGTGGTGAAGGGAATTAAGAGTGCTCTCATTTTGATGAGTACTATATATGGAAGTAATATATGGAATTGTTGAATCACTACACTATATGCCAGAAAATAATATAGCACTGTATGCTAACTACACTGGAGTAAAAATTTTAAAAAGGAACGTGGTGAAAAGAGAACCTATATACATTTTTGGTGGGAAAATAAATTGGTCCAACCATTACGAAAAACAATATGGAGGGCTCTCAAAAATTAAAAAAAAATATGTACCACATGATCCAGCAATTCCTTTTTTGTTTATATACCCAAGGGAAATGAAATCATGATTGCAATGAGATTTTTGCACTCCCACGTTTATCAGAGCATTAGTCACAATAGCCAAGATGTGAAAACAACCTGAATGTCCGTCAATGGATAAATGAATTTTAAAAGATGTGGTAAATAAACACAATGGAATATTGTTCAGCTAGGGGAAAGCAAGATATCTACCCATCTGCTATAACATGGATGGGTCTTGAGAACATTATGCTGAACCATGCAAGTCATATAGAAGAGACAAATACTATATGATATCACTAAAAAGTTAAACCTGTTTTTAAAAAAACAGTAAAATGGTAGTTAACAGTAAAAAGGAGAAGAGTGAGAAGAGTGATGGTGTTTAAGGTCATAAACTTGTAACAAATAATAAATAAGCCACAGAGATCTAATGCACAGTATAATCAATATAGACAAAAATGTTATACTTTAATTATGTAATGTGATAAATTTTGCTACATCAGCAATTACAATATATAACTGTATCAAAATGATACATTGTATACCTTAAACTTATATAATGTTACATACCAGTTATTCAATTTAAAAAATTAAGTAAATTTAAAATTAAGAAGTTCAATTCCTGATGGTAAGCTCAGATGTCAAGAACAGACCCTATGAATATTGAGTTTCTGAGCATATGGGTTAAAATGATAGGCAGAACCTTCATCTTGGTTCCCTGATATGTGCTGTGAGAGCTATTTTGAAAGTAAAAGTGAGATAGAAATATTACTCCCCTACCTTATGGTAGGTAAATGGTAAATCAGAGGGAATGTACATTCCTGGAGAAGATTCATAGATTCATTATATCATCAAAACTAAACATACAGTCACACTGTTTATTTCCAGAGACTTATTTACTTTCTCACTGTGTATGGTTGGTCTTGAGAGGCCAACTGAGCACTATTAAATTCAAACTTATGATAGAATTTTCTTATTGTTCTTACAGTAGCAGAATATAAAAGTCCTTCACATATGGTCACAAGTAGCTAATTATTCTAGCCAATGTTTTTTTCTAGGTTCCAATCACAAGTACTATCTGCCTTTACTGGAAAGGAACAGCAGTATACTTATAGTCCTGCTCAAGAACTAGAACAACTGTCTCAGTGCTATGGTCTCATTCTAATGAGATTAGAGAATTTAACTGCCTCACTACTACACGATACTTCACAATAACAGTGATTTGTTGTAAACCTTGGAGAAGGCATGGCAACTGCCTGATATGCCTCATTCAAATACATGTATAAGAGAGAGAAGAGAAAACATTATTTTAAATACAGAAACTTGCCATCTAAATCTGATTCATGGGAATCCATTGATTTAGAGTATGTCAGGATTGTTTCCAAGAAGAAAGGTCCAACTTGTTGTAATTCACACTGTATCTACCATTAAGAAAGGAACATAGGTGTAACTTACCAGCATTACTTGATAACATTCTTCTATGACCTATGATCCAACATTCTTCTGCTAGGTGTATACTATAGAGAAGCTCTCATACATATGACCAAAGAACAGACATGTCCAGAAATGTGCAATGAATGCTTATGATAACATTCATAGAAAAAACATTCAAGGAAAAAAAGAAACTGCGAATGATCCAATGTCAAAACCAGGAGAATGGACCAAAAAAAAAAAAAATACTGGTATACACATACAATGAAATGCTATAAAGCATAAAACATGATTCTAGATGGAAATTCATAAACAGAAATATTACAAAATCAAGATAGTGATTTATCTCTCAGAAGCTTAGAGAGTGTTGCAACTGGGAAGGGGCATTGAGAGGGTTCTAAGATACTGATATATGTCTAGTTTTTAACCTGGATGATGGATGCATGGTTTCCCATGCTATAACTGTGTTTTTAAATTCTGCATACATGTTTTATATATGTAGAGAACCTGAAAAGCTGCTAGTGTTGTGTGGTACATGGGACAATAAAAAGTTCTCCAGTAGATTGCTGTGCAAGCTACTCTACCTCTTAGAGCCTATGACATGGCAGAATAAATGAAGCTTGAAATGCTTTTAGCTGTCACACAGAAATAAGCCTTTAGCAGTTCCCCCCCAAAAGAAGTGGCAGTCTCTAGGGTTTTGGAATAGTGCCATACATCCTTCAGCAGGTAACAGCTGCTAAGAAACAACTACTGGATTGCTACCAAGCTCTGATGGAGACTAACTACCTGGTCATAAGACTCAGGGACCATCTGGCCAGAGCTACCAGTTATGAACTGGAGGTTATCTAATTCAACAAACCATAAAATTGGGTATACCATTTTAGCATTTAAAAAAATGGTAATAGATGGCTTTTTATAACATGCTAACACCAGCTGGAAGTAGACTTCTATCCTTGGAGATAGCCCTAAAACACAACCTACAAAGGAGATCCTCCCAGTGGCCAAAGTTTGAGTAGTACATTTGGTTGTGCATTTTAGTTAGGAAAAGAGGTAACCTAAGAATGGCACAATATCAGTTTTCCTGAAGTGGATACCAAGTCTGCCATCTGATCAGTTTGGATTATTCATGCCTGTAGGTAAACAGGCAACATGGAGAATCACAGTATTGGCTAGGGTCATTGATGCTGATTATCAAGGATAAAATGATTTGTTAACACATAGTGAAGGTCAAAAGAATTATGGAAAGATGTTAGGGAACTCCTGCGGATATCTCATGTGCTATTATGACCAATAATAAAATTTCATGAAATTTTTACCTAACTTTATAAAGAGAAGAATCACCTAGAACCTTCAGGAATAAACATGTGGGTTACGCACTAAAGAAAAAGGTTCATCAGACTAAGATGCCTGCTAGGGAAAAGATCCAGAATGAATTTTGAAGGAGGTAGGTCATAAATTACAATTACTACAACCAGCAAGAAAAACGAGAATGGTAACCTGAACTTTTATTTCTTTGCTCATCCTCTCGACATAGCCAGTTTCTCTGTAAGATTGGCATTATCAAAATTTTAAAAATATTTCTTCCTCTCCATGTAGGCTGAGTCACAATATATAGTTAGATAGATATATGCCTATTTATCTATCATCTATCTATCTATCTATATATATCATTGAAGATCCTGTACTTAGAGAACAGCAGTCCCAGTCTTGGTTGGAAAATATGTGGGTAGTTGCTGAATATCTTTCTAGATCCTTTCAAGATTATTTTAGTGATAAAGGGCAGAACTCCAACCTGAAATAATGTGAAAATAGGACGGATGGGGAGAGAGGGGGAGAGCAGGCAATTAATGGATTTTTTAGTTATTCCAGGAGAATGAGGAGGAGTTCTTCCAGCAGAAGAATGAGTTCAGCTGGGATTGACTTGAACTCCAGTGCTGACTCTGAAGGACTTTCCACCACCAGTTTGTATTTCTTGCTTCACTCTAGAATCATGGTTATTTCCTGCTCTGGTTCACAGTCTTACAAAAGGAAAAGCAAAGTGGGATGGATACTTTAACTTGGGATCATTTTAATCATTCTTAAACTCAAAAAAACTATCTTGTTTCTTCCAATTACAAAAGAGTTAAGATTGGGGCGCCTGGGTGGCTCAGTGGGTTAAAGCCTCTGCCTTTGGCTCTGGGCATGATCCCAGAGTCCTGGGATCCAGCCCCGCATCTGGCTCTCTGCTCTGCGGGAAGGTTGCTTCCTCCTCTTTCTCTCTGCCTGCCTCTCAGCCTACTTGTAATCTCTGTCTGTCAAATAAATAAATAAAATCTTAAAAAAAAAAAAAAGAATTAAATTCACCTAATAATATGGGTCTAGTTCCCAATTCCATCAGCTTTAACAAATCAAACTAGCCTGTCCCTGATTTCTCCTGTTAAATATAAGTTGAAAATACATACTTAAAAACTAATAGTACATAATCAACAGAATTTCCTGTTCCAAGTCTTAAACAGGGCTTCTGAGTATGAAGTAAAAGCAAAATCATAACTAAAAAGTAAACATTGAAGCAAAATAATTTTTGAATTACACCTGGATTTCTTATAGCAAAGTTTATTCCCACATATTCATAATTTTTATTTATATATACTTTGCAGACAATCTGTGGAGTATCTGTTTTTAAAACAGAATAATTTAAAAAGTCATTTTCAGTTACAATTTCTAATGAGCAGATATTGTCTATATAAAGTTTCCTTTCTTATTCAGTATGTTAAAATACATTTAACTCTAGCATGGGCACCATTTCTATAAAAAATCACAAGTAGATACAAAAAAATATTTAACAAAAATCATAAATATTTTGGTACCTTAATATTGTCATACACTATTCCTCATATTACACTAATTTAGAAAAGAATAGAATAATTTTTATGCTCTATTTTGTTCAACATAAAAACACATTTATGTCATAAATTATTTCATATTTAAAGACATGGCATTAACTCTGCTGCAGTTTCACTGAGTTTTCTTAGTGAAAGAACAGGTTACTTAACTGCTTTTGGCTTTTTGCCTTTCACTTTCTTTACTTTGTCCAGAAACAAGACTGCATCTTTGCCCTTTGTTATTATTGCTGTCTAAGCTCATTATCATGTGAATATCTGGGTATTGTTTTATAAATGTTCATTTTTCAGAAGCTCGCTGTTTTTTTCTTTCTCAACAGTCGACATTACACTAGCCACACTCATTATCATCATGTGGCAGTACTGCTCTTCCTCTGCCTTTGCTGCTTTAAAAATTAATGCACTGTTATTTTCTGAATACTGCATAAGCTGCTTATGAGTACATTATGCTATCAAGCAAGCACATGCAGAAAAGCTTCCTAAACTGTTATTCTTTCAATGAAAATACAGCTGGTTCTGCTTCAAAGGCACATCTTTTCACCTGCAAATGGACTTGCTCCTACACTTATTCCTCAATTCATTGTCTTTTATTTGTGTCTGGAAATCTTTAATTGCCTTTAATTAGAAAAAAGTAAATTCAGTGCTTTAATCTTGCAAATACATTCAATCATAATTCTGTCTGGGATGAATACCAAGTTCTATTCACTGTCTGATCTCTATAACAAAGATATATAATTTATTGTCCATTTATAGAGACCACGCCAATTAAGATACAATAGAAAAGCAAAAAGATAAGAGTCAAAATATTTGAAAAGAAAAATTTGCAATCTAAATTTAATTACTCAAACGAATTATTGGAAGATGAGTTATTTACAGCATGCCAAAAATACTGACAAATAATAATATTTGTTAATCAAAGACTTAGATTTCCTTCAACATTTTTAGAATAATTTCTTATCAACTGCTTTAAATCCCTCCCCTCTTCTTCGAAAAGCAAAACACTATTTGAAATCTTACTTTCCTCATCTTACCATATGATTACCATATGGTATTACCATATCATATTACTTGTATTACATATAAAAGAGCAATATAATTTGGCATATAAAGTAATCTCCCTGCCATATGAACACAGATTTTAGTTACTATATTGTAAACTACAAATAACTGTGGAAAACTCATTATAAGAGCAAGGGTCTATAGTCTTTCCTACGGAATCCTATAGCAAACTCCAGTAACTATGTCAATAAACAAATGATCAGCATTTTGATAGCTACAGGATGAATAAAATCAGAAATGGCATGATCACAGGCAAAAAAAAAATAATTTAAATGTTAATCAAGTTTATTAAAAACTTATTACAAGGGACGCCTGGGTGGCTCTGTTGGTTAAGCAGCTGCCTTCGGCTCAGGTCATGATCCCAGCATCCTGGGATCGAGTCCCACATCGGGCTCCTTGCTCAGCAGGGAGCCTGCTTCTCTCTCTGCCTCTGCCTGCCACTCTGTCTGCCTGTGCTTGCTCCTGCACTCTCTCTCTATCTGACAAATGAATAAATAAAATCTTAAAAAAAAAAAAACTTATTACAAAACCAGAAACAATAAAATACAGATAAAGAATAAATACAGTTCCAGTGGATTATCACTGGTATAGTACACTTTTATATTTAGCCAGCCATATAAAATGATGTAAAATTTGCAAAAAGTATTTTTCTCAAAATTATTTAAGGATATTTGGGGCACCTGGGTGGCTCAGTCAGTTAAGTGTCTGCCTTCAGCTCAGGTCATGATCCCAGGGTGCTGGGATCAAGCCCAGCATCAGGTTCCCTGCTCAGCAGCAAACCTGCTTCTCCCTCTCCTTCTCCCTGCTGCTCCCACTGCTTGTGCTCTCTCTCTCTCTCACCATCAAATAAATAAATAAAATCTTTAAAAAATTATTTAGGGATATTTGAACTAAGGAGAGGAAATAGGTAAATTAATCGTTAAAAATAAAAACTCATTCAAACTTTAAAAATTATGGTGTAAAGGCAACTCATGCCAGTTTTTTAAAATACTTGGACAAAACAGCTTGATATTAATCATATACTGCAGAGGCTCCACCATCATTTACTATCGCATTAAGTACTAAGAAACAAGTACTATGCTTTGGGTTGTTAGAAAGATAAACCAATAAGTTATTCATGAGATATAAATTAATTTCTCAGAAAATCACATTAAAAATGCTGGCCAAGCAACAACTTAGATATGGAGAGAAATGTGGCTGAATAGAAGATATCATAAAGCATATCAAACTTTAGTTTGCACCTAGCCAAAACAAACAAGCAAATGAACAATTTTTAAGTAACTGCTATGTGTAATGTATCCTTGGGGATACAGAGATAAAAATCAATAGAAAACATTAAAAAAGTATCACAGGGAAGATAAAACAAAAACTTGCAGAAAAATTAAATAACAGTATATTTTCAGTAAGTTTTTGAGTTAAAGATACTCATTATTTCAAGAGATATAATAGAACCCTCAAGAGTAATATGAACAGAAGAGATTAAACAAAGACTGTATAGAATTTAATTACCTTAGAATTAGGGATATTTTTTATTGAATATTTATAAGTACTTTCCATCATTAGAGGTGATCATCAGGGATGAAAAACAAAATTAGATAGAGCTTCTGTCTTCAAGAATGTTTAAATCCCAGTAGGTACAAATAAAATACATATATAAATACTTAAAACAAGAAAGAAAGAAAGTGATATGTGCTATCAGCCAATAAAATACTCAAAAGACTTCCAGTTCTGAAAATATGGTAGTCAGAGCTGAGGTGGACTCTTTTTTTTTTATATAAACACATAGAAACGGTAGTAAAAAGCTCATCCTACAAACCTATAAATATCGAATGTACATATTTTTAAATAAACATACATACATGATAATAAAAGGAAAAATAGAAATGTTCAAATGGCAGAAGCAAAGATAAAACTCAAAGCAAAACAGCTTGTTCTAGCTGATATCCTAGATATCCTTGGGTGGCCTTGGGTGGAGAGGTGGGGGGTGGTACATCTAATACCAGTGCCCGGTTATAGATATTAAGAGGATTGTACATTGGCTTTTAAGGCCCAGGCATGGGCAGTGCTGCTACGAGGAAAGGAGCTGAAACTGAAATACATGGATAAAATTGAGATCCTCAAAGGATTGACCCAATCATACAAAAGACACTGTACTTATTTGGAGAATAGCAAGAAATGTTTCTACTTCCTCTAAATTCTGGGTATATAGAAAAGTTGTGTCACCTATGGGAAATACAAATCTTAAGCCTATCAGACCCAAAAAGAAGGTGTGAGGTCCAAATTGCAGAAATCTTCGGCCAAGAAATAAGTCTAGATTAATGGTCCAAAAATCCCTACTGTCAATAAATAAATTAAACACTGCTCTGCAAGGATATTTCACAATTCAGACTGCTTGAACCCTCTACAAAGGGGGAAAACAGAAACAAAAACAAATGACCCTCTGTTGAAGATGAATACACACACACACACACACACACACACACACACACACACACACAGGGTGCGGGGGGTGGGGTGGGGGAATAAACCATAAAAGGACTGAAAAAAAGAAAGAAAGAAAAAGAAAATAGCATGAGGTACAATAAACCAATATAACAAATGGGAAAATTGGTACCATAAGAAGGAATAGAGGAAGAATCTGAAAAAATATATAAAATTGGTATTTAAAATAAAGAGGAAATGGGGCGCCTGGGTGGCTCAGTGGGTTAAAGCCTCTGCCTTTGGCTCAAGTCATGATCCCGGGGTCCTGGGATCGAGCCCCACATTGGGCTCTCTGCTCTGTGGGGAGCCTGCTTCCCCCACCCCCACACCCTGCCTGCTGCTCTGCCTACTTGTGATCTCTGTCTGTCAAATAAAAAAAAAAATTAAAATAAAGAGGAAAGAAACAGAACAAAAATGAATGATTTTTAAAGTGATCAAATTGACCTTTTACACATGACAAAAAAGGTTACTGAGATTACATATCCATGGATCCAACTTTGACAGAGTAAATAAATGACTGAGAAAGAAAAAGAATTTGTAAATTTAAGGGAAGATAAGTCAGAGAAATAACAAACCCAAATATGATAGAAATTTTTTTAAAGATTTTATTTATTTATTTATTTGTTAGAGAAATAAAGATTTTATTTATTTATTTGTTAGAGAAATTTGTTAGAGAAATTTATTTGTTAGGGAAAAAAAACACATATAAGCAGGGGGAACTGCCTGCAGAGGGAGAAGCAAGTTCCCCACTGAGCAAGGAGCCCAATGAGGGACTCAATCCCAGGACCCTGGGATCATGACCCAAGCCAAAGGAAGGCACTTAACCAACTAAGCCACCTAGGCATTCCTGCAATAGAAGTTTTAAGAGAGAAAATACATAACTATGATTTTAAGAATTACAAATGTAATATGAAGTCTCAATTTGTATATAATAGTAATGCTAGAAAGAGACATTAGAGAGAAGGGGGAAAGCCATTATTCAAAAAACAAACAAACAAACAAAAAAATCAGATATTAAAGTCCTTCCAGGACTTAGAAAGACAAGAATATTTACTATGGGGACTCCTGGATGGCTCAGTGGGTTAATCCTTTGCCTTCAGCTCAGGTCATGATCTCAGGGTCCTGGAATCGAGCCCCACATCGGGCTCTCTGCACGGCAGGGAGCCTGCCTCTCCCTCTTTCTCTGCCTGCCTCCGCCTACTTGTAATCTTTGTCTGTCAAATAAATAAATAAAATCTTTAAAAAATAAAAAGAATCTTTACTATGAAGAAGACCAGATTTCAAGTTTTTTCTTTCTTTATACTAAATAAAAATAAGCATTTCATTAAATTAAAGCTGAAAAACATTTAAGATAAAAAGAAAAATCTTAAAAACAGGAATGAAAATTAAAAGAAGTGATAATTATATTATTGAAAAATTCTCATTAGAAATATCAGGAACAGGAAATGAATAAAACAATGCTATCAAAGTTCTGAGCAGATACAAATAATATCAACCTAAAATTATGTATCTAGCTAAACTATAATTCAAAAATAAGTACAATATAATACTGTCTTATAAACAGAGACAGAGAAATTTTGCCACTAATAGATACTTTCCTGAAGGCAAAATAACAAGGAAACTTCACCAGAAGGCAGATGTGAAATACAAAAAGTAAAAAAAGCAAATATGAAGTTAGATCTAAGTAATTACTGATGACTAAATCTAAAAAATAAGAGCTGTAATAATTGAGTTGTGCTGTTAAAAACAAGAAAATAAAGTAATACACACAATAAATAAATAAAGTAATAAAGAAATAAAATAAAGTAATACACACAATAACATGAGCAACAGGAAGGAGTAATCATATATACAGTTAAAAATCTTTATACTGTTTTGGATAAATAAAGATATCAATGGGCTTTAAATTTCATTAAGTCAAATACATCATGAATAAAAAATGAAGAGGAAGAAGAGGAGAAACAAAAAGGAGAGGAGAGGAAAGAGGTAAGGGGGGGAAGAGGAGAAGGGAAGGCAGGAAGATAAAAATAGAAAAAGAAAGGAGAGACACAGGGAGGGAAAGAGGAAAGAGAGAAGAAATGAAATGAAATGTAAACATTTCAAAATTTGAACAATAAAAAAAAACTCCAAATTTCTCAGGTAAGAAGATTAGAGATTAGCAAAAACCACCACAATTAAAAATTTCAAAATAAAATCATGGAAATATGTCTAGATTTTTCATTCACAAGAAATGATATAGAGTTAAATTTGCTTGCTCAAAAATTAAGATTCTTAGGCCCAATCAAAAACATAAAACATAATGCTAAAGTTGAGACAAAAGTAAAGCAACAGGAAAGAAAATCAGAATACTAAACAAGAAAAAGGTATTCACCAATATTAATGTAAGACCAAAAAAAAGCTCTAAGGAAAAACTTAAATGCATTTTTAGAAATAAAAAGACCATTATTTAATAGAAAAAAGAAAAAATTCAGAAATATATACAAATTTAGAAATGCTACACAACAAAAACATAGCCTTAAAGTATACAAAGCAAAAACCAATAAAATTACAAAAATTAACATCCCCATTGTCTTAGTGAGAGTATTTTAATTCTCCTTTCTCACAGAACAACAGCTTTAACATTCATATAAAGTACAAAATAGATTTGAACACCACAAGTAACATAAGCAGTACAGTATCCTAATGTTAGAGAATACTTATTCCTTTCAAGCATGGACATATGAACATAAATGAAATTGACCACATACTAAGCAATAGAGAAAAGCTTAATATTACAAACTGACTCTTGAAAGTCTCTGAAGAAAAAACAGTAAGTTGGGGCTCAGTCGGTTAAGCCTCTGCCTTCAACTCATGTCATGACCCTAGGTCCAGGGGCCGAGTCCCACATGGGGCTCCCTGCTGAGCAGGGAGCCTGTTTCTCCCTCTCCATGCCCCCTCCTCCCACTCATGCTCACTCTCTCCAACTCTCACTCTTCAAATAAATAAAATCTTAAAAAAATAGGTTTAATAATTCAAATTACATAAATGTATAAATATATGTGAAGTACCTATATATGAAAAAGTATATATAAAAGTTCAAAAAAGCTCTAAATAATGTAATGTTGCCAATAACTAAATGAAAAAGAAGATCCATTAAATGAACCCATTATTTTTTAAAAGTTTAAAAAACAAATAGCAAAACACTCAACTCAAATAATTACCAAAGACAGAGTTAAGAAATGACAATGAAGGAAATCATAAAGAGTAAAATTATGGAAAAAGAAACAGTAGAATATATAGTACCAAAAGCTAATTCTTTAAAATGTGTAATAAATTAAACATCTCAGTTAATATTGCTAAAGACATAGTTAAATAACATCAACTAAAAATAGAAACATAATAGATATTTTAAAAATACTAAAAAAAAATTACACACAACTTTATGAATACATTTAAAAGTTTTTCATTCAGCTTTATCACTGAATATGTTACCTAGAGTTGCTCAAAAATATAGGTCTATTAATCGATTAAAAAAAGAGAGAAAATCATTAAAGATCCACTTAAATATAAAGCAATAGACAGGAGTTTTTTTAGGGACTTTTAGAAACATTCTAGAAGGTTATATTTATATATTTGTATAACCTACCTCAGAGAATATAAAAGAAAGGTATATTTCTAATTCATTATATAAATCTTGTATGACATTCAAACTAAAACTGAACAAAGATGGTAAGAGAATAGAGAGACATATGTCAATTTCATAAGTAAAAAATTATGTGTAAAAAGTCATAAAATACCAGTAAACTGAAATCAACTGCATATTTTAAGAAATCAAAACAAAGATTTATATCAGCAATGAAAAGAGAGTTTAGAAAATCTATTAATATAATTTGACAAAATAAATAATATTCTTCTTATAGAAAAAAATCTTCAATAAAATTCAACTTACTTCATTACTTTAAAAAAGGAAAAAAAAAATTCTTGATAAACTAAGAACAAAGGGGAATTTCCTTAGCTCACCAAAAAGTATGTACCAAAAACAGAACTAACATCACATATGATGCCAAAATGACTGAAGCATTTCCTTTAAAGTTAGGAATAGAATATGAATATCTCTATTTCCAACTGAAAAACACAACATAACAAGATACAAAAGATTAAATGCAAGAATTAAAATTTTTAAAAGTATACCTATTAGAAAACTATCTATATAGAAAATCAAAGAGAAATTACTAATTATTACAACTAATAAGAAAAGGTACTCAATCATTCATATATTCTTATCTGGATAAAATGACAAAGCAGAAAAACTCACCACAAAAAAAAGACCAAGAGGCAGTACCAACGGCTAGGGACCTTACCAATAAGGACATTGGTTCTATGTCAGAACTAGAGTTCAGAAGGACGATTATCAAGGTGCTACCTGGGCTTGAAAAAGGCATGGAAGATATTAGAGAATCCCTTTTGGAGAAATAAAAGAACTAAAATCTAACCAAGTTAAAATTAAAAAAGCTATTAATGAGGTGTAATAAAAAATGGAGGCTCTTAATGCAAGGATAAATGGGGTAGAAGAGAGAATTAGTGATATAGAAGACCAAATGACAGAATAAAGAAGCTAAGCAAAAGAGTGACAAACAACTACTGGACCACGAGGGGAGAATATGAGAGAGAAGTGACACCATGGGATGAAACAATATTAGATTATTGGGATCCCAGAAGAAGAAGAAACAGAGAGAGGGGCAGAAGGTTATTGTGAAGCAAATTAGAATAGAGAATTTCCCTAATACGGCAAAGGGAACAAGCATCAAAATCCAGAAGGCACAGAGAATCCCCCTCAAAAAAAAAATAAAAATAGGTCCACACCACATCATCTAATAGTAAAACTTATAAGTCTTAGTGACAAAGAGAAAATCCTGAAAGCAGCATGGGACAAGAGGTCTGTAACATGCAATGGTAGAAATATTAGATTGACAGCAGACTTATCCACAGAGACTTGGCAGGCCAGAAAGGAATGGCATGATATACTCAGAGCACTAAACGTTAAAAATATGCAGCCAAGAATACTATATCAAGCTAGTTGTCGTTGAAAATAGAAGGAGAGATAAAATAGCTTCCAGGACAAACAAAAATTAAAAGCATTTGCAAACACCAAACCAGTCCTACAGGAAATATTGAAAGGAGTCTTCTAAGCAAAGAGAGAGCCTAAAAGTAGTAGAAAAGGAACAGAGACAATATACAGTAATAGTCACCTTACGGGCAATACAATGGCACTAAATTCATGTCTTTCAATAGTTACCCTGAATGTAAATGGGCTAAATGCCCCAATCAAAAGATACAGGGTGTCAGAAGGATAAAAAAAAAAAAAAGTCCCATCAATACGCTGTCTACAAGAAACTCATTTTAGACCCAAAGACACCCCCAGATTTAAAGAGAGGGGATGGAAAACAATTTACCATCCTAATGGACATCAAAAGGAAGCTGGGGTGGCAATCCTTATTTCAGATAAATTAGATTTTAAGCCAAAGACTATAATAAGGGATGAGGAAGGACACTATATCATACTTAAGGGGTCTTTCCAACAAGAAGATCTAACAATTTTAAATATCTCTTTCCCTAATACAGGAGTAGCCACCTACGTAAAGTAATAACAAAATCAAATAAACACAGTAGTAGGAATAAAATAATAGTAGGGGACTTTAACACCTCATAGAGACAGACAAAAAATCCTCAATGAAACAGACAGATCACTTAAGCAAAAGATCAACAAGGAAATAAAGGCTTTAAATGGCAAAGTGGACCAGATGGACATCACAGATATATTCAAAACATTCCATCCCAAAGCAACAGAATACACATTCCTCTCTAGTGCACATGGAACATTCTCCAGAATAGATTACATCCTGAGTCACAAATCAGGTCTCAACCAGTATCAAAAGACTGGGATCATTCCCTGCATATTTTCAAACCACAATGCTCTGAAGCTAGAAATCAGTCACCAGAGGAAAGTTGGAAAGAACTCAAATACATGGAGGCCAAAGAGCATCCTACTAAAGAATGAATGGGTCAACCAGAAAATTAAAGAAGAAGTGAAAAAATTCATGGAAACAAACGAAGATGAAAACACAACTGTTCAAAATCTTTAGGACACAGCAAATGTGGCCCTGAGAGGAAAATATATAGCGATACAAGCCTTTCTCAAGAAACAAGAAAGGTCTCAAGTATACAACCTGACCCTGCACCTAAAGCAACTGGAGAAAGAACAGCAAAGAAAACCTAAACCTAGCATGAGAAGAGAAATCATAAAGATCAGAGCAGAAATCAATGAAATAGAAACCAAAAAAAAAGTAGAACAAATCAATGAAACTAGGAGCTGGTTCTTTGAAAGAATTAATAAGATTGATAAGCCCCTGGCCAGACTTATCCAAAAGAAAAGAGAAAGGACCCAAATAAATAAAATAATGAATGAAAGAGGAGAGATCACAACCAACACCAAAGAAATACAAGCAATTATAAGAACATATTATGAGCAACTATACACCAGCAAATTTGACAATCTGGAAGAAATGGATGCATCCTAGAGACATATAAACTACCAAAACTGAACCAGGAAGAAATAGAAAACCTGAACAGACCAATAACCATTAAGGAGATTGAAGTGGTCATCAAAAATTTCCCCAAAACAAGAGCCTAGCACCAGATGGCTTCCCAGGGGAATTCTACCAAACATTAAAAGACGAATTAATACCTGTTCCCTTGAAACTGTTCCAAAAAATAGAAATGGAAGGAAAACTTCCAAACTCATTTCATGAGACCAGCATTACCTTGATTCCAAAATCAAAGACCTTATCAAAAAGGAGAATTACAGACCAATATCCTTGATGAACATGGATGCAAAAATTCTCACCAAAATACTAGCCAATAGGATCCAACAGTACATTAAAGGATTATTCACCATGACCAAATGGAATTGATTCCTGGGCTGCAAGGATGGTTCAACATCTACAATAATTATTATACAATACATTAATAAAAGAAAGCACAAGAATCATATGATACTCTCAATAGATTCTGAAAAAGCATTTGGCACAGACAGCATCTTTTCTTGATCAAAATTCTTCAAAGTGTAGGGATAGAGGGTACATTACCTCAATACCATCAGAGTTATCTATGAAAACCAACAGCAAATGTCATTCTCAATGGGGAAAAACTCAGAGCTTTTCCCCTAAGATCAGAAACACAGCAGGGCTGTCCACTATCACCACTGCTATTCAACATAGTACTAGAAGTCTTGGCCTCAGCAACAACAAAAAAAAATAAAAGGCATCCAAATCACCACAGAAGAAGAAAAACTCTCAGTCATTGAAGATGACATGATATTTTATGTGGAAAACCCAAAAGACTCTACTCCAAAACTGTTAGAACTCATACAGGCACTCAGTAAAGTGTCAGGATATAAAATCAATGCATAGAAATCAGTTGCATTTCTATACACCAACAACAACACAGAAGAAAGAAAAATTAAGGGGTCAATTCCATTTACAATTACACCCAAAACCATAAAATACTTAGGAATAAACCCAACCAAAGAGACAAAGAATCTGTACCCAGAAAACTATAAAGTACTCATGAAAGAAACTGAGGAAGACACAAAGAACTGGAAAAACATTCCATGCTCATAGATTGGAAGAAAAAATATTGTGAAAATGTTTATGCTACCTAAAGCAATCTACACATTTAATGCAATCCCTATCAAAATCCCATTAATGTTTTTCAAGAAATGGAACAAATAATCCTAAAATTTATATGGAACCTGAAAAGCTCCAAATAACTAGAGGAATGTTGAAAAAGAAAGCCAAAGTTGGTGACATCACAATTCTAGATTTCAAACTCTATAAGAAAACTGTGATCATCAAAACAGTATGGTACTGGCACAGAAACAGATACATAGATCAATGGAACAGGTTAGAGAATCCAGAAATAGACCCTCAACTCTAAGGTCAACTAACCTTCGACAAAGCAGGAAAGAATGTCCAGTGGAAAAAAGACAGTCTCTTCAACAAATGGTGTTGGGAAAGTTGGACAGCCACATGCAGAAAAACGAAACTGGACCATTTCCTTACACCACACACAAAAATACTCAAAATGGATGAAAGACCTCACTGTGATACAGGAATCCATCAAAACCCTTGAGGAGAACACAAGCAGCAAACTCTTCAACCACAGCTGCAGCAACTTTTTCCTAGAAACATTGCCAAAGGCAAGGGAAGCAAGGGGAAAAAATGAACTATTGGGACTTCATCAAGATCAAAAGCTTTTGCACAGCAAAGGAAACAGTCAACCAAACCAAAAGACAACTGACAGAATGGGAGAAGATATTCACAAATGGCATATCAGATAAAGGGCTAGTATCCAAAATCTATAAAGAACTTATCAAACTCCACACCCAAATAACAAATAATCCAATCTGCCAAATGGGCAGAAGACATGAACAGACATTTCTGCAAAGAAGACATCCAGATGGCCAACGGATACATGAAAAAGTGCTCCACATCACTCAGCATCAGGACAATACGAATCAAAACCACAATGAGATACCACTTCACACCAGTCAGAATGGCTAAGATTAACAAGTCAGGAAATGACAGATGCTGGCGAGAACGCAGAGAAAGGGGAACCCTCCTACACTGTTGGTGGGAATGCAAGCTGGTGCAGCCACTCTGGAACACCACATGGAGTTTCCTCAACAAGTTGAAAACAGAGCTATCCTACAATCCATTAATCACACTACTGGGAACTTACCCAAAGATAAAAATGTAGTGACCAGAAGGGGCACGTGCACCCAAATATTTATACCAGCAATGTCCACAATAGCCAAACTATGGAAAGAACCTAGATGTCCATCAACAGATGAATGGATAAAGAAGATGTCACAGAACACAAAATCATCTTTTGCATTTCTATACACCAATAATGAAAAAAGAAAGACAAAACAAGGATTGAGCCCCTTTACGACTGCACCAAAACCCAAAAGATATCTAGAAATAAGCCTAACCAAAGACGTAAAAGATCCATACTCTGCAAACTACAGAATGCTTATGAAAGAAATTGAGGAGGATACTAAGAAATGAAAAAACATTCCATCCTCATGAATTGGAAGAACAAATACTGTTGAAATGTTGACATTGGCTGTAGCAACTACTTACTAGACAAGGAAAATAAAAGCAAAAATGAACTATTGGGAATCCATCTAGATAAAAACTTCTGCACAGAGAAGGAAATGATCAACAAAACTTAAAGGCAACTATGGAATGGGAGAATTGGATATGCAAATGACATATCAGATAAAGGGTTAGTATCCAAAATCTATAAAGAACTTATCAAACTCAAGATGCAAAAAATAATCCAGTTAAGAAATGGGCAGAAGACATGAATAGACATTTTTCCAAAGAAAATTCCATTTCTATTATGTATACACACACACACACACACACACACACACACACACACACAAAATGGAATATTATTTAATTACTCAGGCATCAGAAAGAATGAAATCTTGCCATTTTCAATGATGTGGATAGAGCTAGAGGGTATAATGCTAAGCAAAATAAGTCAGTCAGAGAAAGACAAATAAATATTATATGATTTTACTGATGTGTGGAATTAATTTAAGAAACAAAATGGGTGGTTGGGGGGGGGGACCAAGAAACAGACTCTTAATTATAGAGAACAAACATGGTTATCAGCAAGAGGTGGGTGGGGGATAGGTTAAATAGGTGATGGGAGTTAATAGGTATACTTGCTGTGATGAGCACTGGGTGTTGCATGGAAGTGTTAAATCACTAAATTGTACACCCAAAACTAATACTACAGTGTATGTTAACCAACTGGAATTTCAATAAAAACTTTTTAAAATGGTATGTTAATATCATAAAAGAAAGAAACAGAACTTGCCACAAGTAGACATACACTCTAAGAAATTCCAAAAAATGTTCACTAGGCACAAAGAACATGATTTCAGATTTAAGGTCTGGGATGTAAATGAGAATTAAGATTAGAGTGGTGGTAAATATGTATATAATTGTATGAGCTTTGACTGAATGAACTATAATAAAAATGTCTTAGGAGTTTTAAAAATAGAATTAAGAAATGGAAGCTTCATATTTTGGTGTTTCTAAATTAGGAGCAGAGAGAGGTCCCTCAAACTCTCCTGACAGCCAAAGTGCTATTATTCTTTCAATTCCATGAACTCAAATCTTGTGACTCAATTATCTTTGCATCTGCCAGTACCTAATATAGTCTTCAACCCTAGAAAAGTAGTATAGTAAAGGGATTATGTGGCCATTGCTTGGAATTGAGTCATGGCTGTACTTTCTACCAATTGTAGAACCTTGAGAAACTTCTTTAACCTCTCTGTGCCAAGTCTTCCTGATATGTATAATGGAGTTATATAATAGTAGTTGCTTTTTTACCAAACTACTATGAAGATAAAATAAAATGTGCCTGGCACAAGTTGCTTAATACTGTTAGCAACTTTTATTATGTAAGAAAATAGAGATTTACAAGTAAATTAGTTGTGTTTTATAATGATTTACCTAATAAATATAAATATTATTTGGCCTGATATACTTAATGCCATATACTTAGAATATATCTTAATTATGTTAAAGCAGTTTTTAAAATTCTCTTCCAATCTTGGAATAATTTATCCCTAGAATAATACATGCAATATTAGGCAATCTTACTCTCTATTCATATGATATTATATCTGAAGAAAAGACCCAAACCAATTTATTTCTCCTTTAAGCCAGAAATATTTCAGAATATTGTTTTGCTTAGGTGCATTGCCTTGAAATAGAGAAGGTACTTCATCTTCACTACACACTTCAAGATTACGCTATAGTAATTAAAACAGTGTCCATTTAATATGAGGATTCTGTATCTACAAGGTGTTTCCAGTCACAGCATTAGCCCATTTGATTCTTACCTGAGCAAAGAATATTATAAAGAAAGCTTTTATGAAATCCATTAATCATTGTCATTTAGTACATAATTGAAAAGGCAAAACTTTTAGCAGAAGATAAATTAAACAGTGATATTAAAATCATCATTCAGGGGTGCCTGGGTGGCTCAGTGGGTTAAAGCCTCTGCCTTCAGCTTGGGTCATGATCTCAGGGTCCTGGGATCGAGCCCCGCATCGGGCTCTCTGCTCAGCAGGGAGCCTGCTACCCCCTCTCCCTGTCTCTGCCTGCCTCTCTGCCTGCTTGTGATCTCTGTCAAATAAATAAATAAAATCTTTAAAAAAAAATCATCATTCAAAAAATGGCACTGGTATTGGTATTACCAAATATAGTTATTGACTGACCATACAAAAATTATATAACTAAGTGAGATTTCATAACAAGAGGACATTGCACACATGTAATACCACTATTCTTTGTGAATATTTATTAAGTAGCAATTGAATTAGCTTACCAATAACTTTAATAGTAAAAAAAAAAAACACTATGATACTATTTTTTTTTTTTGCTATTTATATATTTTTTCTTACCACCAATACTGAAATATATCTTCAAGGTAATTATGGCTGATTTATTCCTTCCTCACATTTTTTATCAGATCTGGGAAACATCTGCATAGGACGCCATTTAAGGGAGACAGTGCTGGAGATAGATCTATCATCATTAGTATGAGCTCAGGCTTGTGGTACTTTCTAACTGATACAGAAAATCAGATAATCCTTCCTTGAGAAAATCCTTGAATTAGTTAATATCTTAATTAGTTTGTATTAATTAACTAGTCAGTATCTTTTCTATTCCATTTCTCTACCTTTACAAAAAACTTATATATGTCATAATATTCTATACTATGCGCATAAGAATCTTAAGACGCAGTCCATTATCCTTAAAAGTAGTGAACAAAAATACCATTACTCTTTTACTTTTAATATATTGTGTTTGATTATGATTACTCTATTTGCAAAATACACACAGGATAACTCATATCCATGCAACACTGTAGTTTACAAACTGGTCTGACACTTCTCATGGATCTCCAAAGAACCTTGTGAGACAGGTGGATCTTGTGCCGCTAATATTTTCAAGAGGAAGTAAAACATGAAAGAGAACTTTGTATGGGAATATAATGCATATCACAGCACCCTCTGAACAGTTTAGTACAAGAAAAGGGTGGAGGCCTCATAATTATATTACTTTGTCTCATCCTTTCTTGGCTCTAATAAATATGAATAGAAGTAAATAAAAGATGTGCCATGTTTATAAAACAGAAGAATTTAGATTTTAATATCTATTCTCCAAAATTGATAGATAAAAGTCAATTTCAATAAAAACTTTGCAGGCTATTTATTTTTTTATTTTAGAAAAAATTCATCTGTGGTGATAGAAATCTGAACAGTATTTTCATATGAACGTCGGTAGAAACTGACTGGAAGCAGATATGAAGAATTACCTGAGAAAATGGAAATGTTTCTATTTTGATTGGCATTTCTGGTTACAAGGGTATTGCTATTGGTACTTGTCAAAATTCTAAGAATTGTATATTTAAGAGTTGGATTGTGAATTGATCCACGATATGGCTATTCTTTATGTGGTTAGCATATCTCATTTGATCAGAGACTTTAATCTGATAAATCAGTCCTGTTTAAACATACAAATAACATAGCAACCCACACTATTAATTCATCAGGCTTCCTCTAAGTGAAGGAAGGAGGAATATACCCCCCCAAAAAAATCAAACATCATAAACCATCCCTTAAGAAATTTAATAGAAATTAAATTTCTATTTCTAGTATTTAAGAAATATTTTTGGGGGACGCCTGGGTGGCTCAGTTGGTTAAGCGGCTGCCTTCGGCTCAGGTCATGATCCCAGCGTCCTGGGATCGAGTCCCACATCGGGCTCCTTGCTCAGCAGTGAGCCTGCTTCTCCCTCTGCCTCTGCCTGCTACTCTGTCTGCCTGTGCTTGCTCCTGTGCTCTCTCTCTATCTGACAAATAAATAAAGAAATATTTTTTTAAATTTGCTTTTATCTGACTACCAGTTAGATGAGTTAAGTCATTTTGTAAGATTCTTTCAATTTCATTTTTTATTGTAATAGTTGTTTGTTTTGTTTTTATTTTTGTTTATTCATATTTCTTCTTTCATGAATTGCTCCTTCATGTTTTGTACCCATTTTACTATTGGATTTCCAGACTACTTTATTTATTTATAGGAGGATTTTATTTTTCTACATATAAATCTTTAATTGGTCATATATATTCTAAATATTCTTTAATATTCTTTTCATTTTCCAAAGTAGGAATGGATGGAAGTGAGTAGGAATATGTAAAAAGAGAAGGTGCAGGATGGGAAAGGGTAGGTTACCTTTTTTGCTTCTAAACGATTTCTGATTCACTACACTTTGCTCAAAGTTGTAGCTGTAGGATACAGATTCTTTAAAATTGGGGGAACTTGGTTTGTGACTTTGCATGTGGGTAATTTTTTATAAATACTTCATGTGCTCTTGAAAAGAATGGGTAGAAAATCTTGTACTTAGAGCATAGTCTAAAATAGATAAGCTTCCTGCTATTTTTTTATGTTGACTAGTGTACTTTCCTCTAGCCCACTATCTTACTAAAGTAAAATTTTGAAGAAGAATTTCAGGTTTATCAAATTATTGTCATTGAGTCAACAAAATTAAAAGTTTTTACATGGATAAAAATAAATGATTTAATAGATGATAACACTAAAAATGCTATATAAAACATTTTGCCTTAAGAAAAATAATAAAATGTATTTTTGCTTTTATTAAATTAATAAAAATTATAAAAGCTTTGAAAATCACAAGTACACAAAGTGTATTTCTCCACTGGTAAGCAGGCTACACTTATTTTTTGCTCTTTAAAAATATATAGTCCTTCATTATCCATATTCTGTGTATCATATGTACTAATGAGAAGTTATTTTCTTAATATCACACATAATTCTTTTTTCTTTATCTTAATTCACAGGAATGTATCAAAGGGAATTAATTGCTTACCAATTTGCTTTCTGTACTGATCAACAGGAAGTTTTATAGTAGAGGCATCTTTTCTACCCATCTTTGATCTCCAAAATGCCTGCTACAAAAAAAGAAAATAATTATGATGAAGTCCTAAAAAATCAAAAGGACTATCTACAAACTTCAGGAATAATTTATTCCATAAAATTCATTTTTAAAGCAATGGGTAAGAATGTCTTTGACTATTCTCATTAGATATCAGTAAAGAACACAAATTCTTTCAAATAAATTATCAAGGATACAATTGCTGGTAATTAAATTTCCCAATTATTTGTTCTTAGTAACATTCATTTTATCAAGCATTATAAATACTCAATTAAACCAAATGTTAAAAGTATTATCTATAAATGTGAAAACCATGTACCATTTATTCAGATGGGTTAGGGTTGTAGGCATGCTCTTGGCAGCATGTTTCTTTCTAATTACCCATTCTGTTACACAAAAAGTCTAAAGTTTGAATCTCAAATACTTTGAATCTTGTTTTTAAAAGCATGACAGGTAACAAAAGTGCATAAATTTGAGTTCTAGTTCTGTCTCTCCTTCTATAAACAGTATAAAGGACTACCAGTTACTAATATTCTCATGCTTACTCATTACATGCACTGTTTGATTTAATCCACAACACATCTTTCAAATCTTACTATTTTTATTTAATTTAAATATGTAGCAGACATATGTGGAATTTAAGAAACAAAACAAATGAGCAAGGGGGAAGAGAGGAAAGGACAGGAGAGAGAGGCAAACCAAGGAAAAGACTCTTAACTATAGAGACCACACTGATGGCTACCGGAGGGAAAGTGGGTGAGGGGATGGATGAGGTAGGTGGTAGGGATTAAGGAGAACACTTGTGATGGGCACAGGGTATTGTATGGAAGAGCTGAATTACTGTATTATTCATCTGAAACTAATATTACACTGCCAACTAACTGGAATTGAAATAAAAACTTTAAAAAAATGTATGTGGCAGAAACGCACTGTCACATGGAACTAATCGGAAATAGTTAAGAAGGATACTAAAATCTGAGGGAATTTTATTTACAGGGAAATCAACTTTGTCTAAAAAAGTATGTGAATTAAAACGAATCCTTGGACCTCTAAACTTAAACCAGCAGATTGCAGCCCCCAAGGAAGGCAAATTCTGTAGATTTGGAATATCCTCTTCATATGTGACCGGAAAGGAGAACCATCCAGAAGGTGAGGGCCATAAAGGGCCATAAAGAACAATGGACAAAGAAACTTCTCAAAAAAAAAAAAAAAAAAAACATAATTGATGGTCCAAGGAGGAAACTTCTGTCCGCACAATGGGCCTTCTCAGTGGCCTTGTGCACAGCAGGTTTCATTATCATGCTGCATCAGTGCTTCCTGTATGTTTGCCATTCTTCCTTCTTTAAATGGGAGCGATTACAGGAGATATGAAGCAGTTATCTTCTGCTTCACCACTAGCAAAATTTAATAGTCTTTAAACTTCAAGGAAGTACATTCCAACCTAAGAGGGAGCACTATGCACTGGCTTGAGATCTTTCGCTTGTCCTGGCCACAATAAGTGGGGAACTTTAGGATCTTCCTACCAAAGAGTCAGGAAAAAGGATGTGCATGGCTATTTCATGGCCAGGAAGATAGACTATAGGAAAAATTCCTAGCCACCTACTAGAATATATGTTCTCCTTTATTTTTTAGGGTTTTATGTTTTGTTTTTGCTCCTGAGCTCACCTGACAATTTTTCCAGCCTCCTTTGATGTTAGCTGTGGGCATGTGATTAAGTTTCAGCCAAGAGAATATGAATAAATTAGTGTTTGCTACTTCTAGAATTAACCTATAAAAACTTTCCATATGTACTCATTCATCTGGATAAAATGAAGATGATCCCCAGAGTGATGCTGGAAATAATCTGATAAAGATGGCAGAACCTGTGACATCCTGGATTCTGAATGGCTACGCAAAGGAAACCCACTCAGCCAACTTGTTTTTCTCTTTCACACTGCGTGAGAACAAGAAATAACTTAACTTAATCACCCTAACTTAAGTATGTATAGATGTCTCCATATAAATTATTAAACTGTAATTTTCCTAAAGAGCATTGTTAAGGTTCTCAAATGTCAAATGTCTTTGAAATCTGTTCAGTTCAAACTGTATTGTTTATTTATATATATGGTCACACAGAGCAATCCTAACAATGATACCACCCAATAAAAGGCGTCCCCAAATTAATAATTACTACTTACGTGTAAGAAAACTATAAATTCTGCTAAAAATCTATTTTTCTATTCATAATAATCTTCAAATTTAATATTATGGTAATATTTAAGAATGTGCAAAGTAAGACAAAAAAATCAAATAAATTAAATCTTCACCTCTCATAAACCATGTAGCTATCACATCTAAGATAATACAACCTTAAAACCTCAGAAATGAAACCAAGACATCGCCTAATCCTATATTCTCACTTGTTATTATTTAGAACATTAATATAAGCATCACAAAAAATATCAATAGATATGATATAATTTATTCATGTAGCAACCATTTGCATAGTGTTTTGCATTTACTAATTGTAAAAGGGAGTCAAGTTATTTTAATTCTTGATTATGTAGGGATAGAAAAAATATCACTCCATTTTAAGAGAGAAGTTAGTTTAAATAAGTAAATACAAAGACATTATTCCCTCTTCAATTTAGTTTTGTCTGTTGCCTTTATGGAAAATTTTTTAAAAAGAAATTACTAAGGCCACCTACCAAAACGGTCACTCACTATGCTTCCCTCAATTCCTGCTTGGTCATTTAAATCAAAATCCTAACAGAGATAATACTTCAAAGGCCAGTATTTTATTCATTCCTTACCTGTAGTAAATAAAAAAGGAAGAGCTCCACAGAGAATATTTTTTCAACAAAAGGAATTAGATTTTACTTATTTTAAAATGTACTTTAAATAAACAAAGTGATACCAAAAAAGCTAAAGAACCTATATTTTATAAAGATTTATACTCTATGAATTGATACATTTTATATGTATATAATCTGTGATTATAAAATCTTTAAAAGAATTTTAACCTAAGAGATACACTAAGGAGGAACTAGCCTTAAATGTTTGTTCCCAATGATTTTGGCGACTGATAATCCTTAACCAAAATTTCAAAAATTTAAACTTTGTTCTCTGAAATTATTCTACTCTGTTCTTTATTCATTCTATCCAATTTTTTAAGCAAAATACAATTTTTAACAAATGATGAAACAAAAAAGTCTAAAGAACACACCCATGCACAAATGACTTACATTTTATTAGCTGTAACAAATACAAAAAGATAGAAAATATTTTACTTTCCTAATAAAACACTGAGGCCATTTTAAACAATCTAAAGAGATTCCCATTCATTTGTACGGTGCAAACTGTCAGTGCCTCAGACATCTAGAACCTCTAAAATGTTCTGACTTCTCTTTGTTCTTCAAAGCCTTGCAGCAATCATCATTCATTTCTATGGCTTTGATGGTAAGATAGCAAACTCCCAAGAAATCCAGGGAGACATTAGCACGTAGAGCCGCAATTTCTAATAAGGCAGCTATTTGCATACAAGATCAGCCACAATTTAAAATGTGTTGTGATAGATGCGGAAAGGGAATAACAGATTTATATTAGCATGTACAATACCAAGATTGTTTTCACAATTTAATTCCTTGGAGATTACATCTCATCACCTTCTTTTATAAAGAATACCGCATTCCCTGAGGAACTAACTTGCTCTGAGACCCAGCTAAACTAAAATATGGATTAATAAGATAATATTTATTATTTATGATTTTCACTGGAGGAATGATTTCAGATTAAATCATCAGAGAAGTTTTTAACATTTTTGAAACTTCATAACACATACTTAAGGAAGAAAAAAATGCTAATTTTATTTAATGCCTAAATTGCATATTAAAATATTTCATAATTAATTTTTATTTAATTAAAACTTTACACTCTTCAGGACTTTTCGGATTAAAGGGAGTGTTTTTGTTTTTAATATTCTTTCTTAACCTGAATTTTACACAGCAATTTGTCACACGTATTTTTAGATACAATATGTGACCTTTAAAAACAAACAAAGGTAATGCAATATCCTATCACATTCCGACCGACTTATTTTATTGCTCATTTATACCTTTTTTATGAAATCCAGAAAGAACAAGTAAAGAAATAAGAAACCTGAAGCCTCCACATATGTCTCTGCTTCCAGAAAAAGCATTCAATCCAGACTGTGACATTTAAATACAGATCAAAACACAGGTTATTAAAAAATTCAACCCATGACCACAGAAAACATAATTATCTCAGTTTTTAAGGCTAAAAGACCCTTCCTTAAAAAATTCTTACTTTAGTATGAAGCTATAAATAGACAGAAGATCTGCCTATTTGTTTATGACTGGATGAAAATTGAGAGCCAATCATGAAAATAAAATATTATGCTGATGTTGGGATGAACAAAGTAGTGAATAAATAAAGAAGACACTTGTCCCTGATCTGATCCATTCATTATTCTCAGACTGATGGTTTAAAAACTCAAAGCTGATCACGAAAGCAACATATTTAAGTCATCCAAATAATGGCCCATTTCCCAGATAAAACTCTTAATATACAGGGCCATTAATAACACAAGTTTGTCATGTGTTCCTTACTCATGTTCTGGTGCACTATCAAATTCAGCTTTTAGTTCCATGATTTTGACAAGCTCATTCACATTTTTATGAATTTACTCATGCTCTACTATGTACTTTAAGTGTCATTTCCATATTCCCCCACTTGTGGAATCTATATTTTAATATTTCAAGCAAAAGCACATGATTCAGATCTCCAGAGATAATTATCCACACTTAAGGAAGTGAAAATAATAAGTAGTTTAGGAGACAATCTAAGTGTAACACAGTAGACAATGGACACTTTGACATAAATATAATATTGAAATAAATTATTACAAGCAGGAACAAATTCCTGTTGTGTAAAACTGGAGAGCTAACCAGTGGTCTTCTTAATGTTTTCAGGGATCAAAGTGACTACCTCATCTTCACTTTATTAATTTCCTTTATAGCTGCAGAAAAAAATATGTCAAGAACTTGAATATGTGAAAAAGTGATTTCTAAGATCCTGATAACTATCCAACACTGATATAAAAATTCATAAGAAAAGAAACTACAAAATAGTTAGCTGTGTAACCCCCAAAAGTCATATACCAGGAAAGGAATCTTAGTTGTTGGGACTCATCCTTCAGCCATATGAGGGAACTAAAACGAATACAGTATTAACAAACAGTGCTGGAACAACGGTATATCCTTATGGGAAAACAAAGCCAAAATTAGACCCCTATCTCATTACCACATATAAAAATCAATTGAGGATAGGGGCACCTGGGTGGCTTAGGTGGTTAATCATCTGCCTTTGGCTCAGGTCATGATCTCAGGGTCCTGAGATTGAATCCCATGTCTGGCTCCCTACTCAGTGTGGAGCCTATTTCTCCCTCTATTTCTGCCCCTCCCACTGTTCACGCTCACTCTCTCTCCCTCAAATAAATAAATGAATAAAAATCAATTGAGGATAGATCATAGACCTAAACAAAAGAGCTAAAACAATAAAGTTACTAAGAAAAAAGAGATAATCTTTATTATCTTCATGGAGGCAAATATTTCTCAGAAAACAAACAGTATAGACTATAAGGGGGAAAAAAAGAGGATGTACTGAACTTCATCAAAATTAGTTTTTGTTCACCAAAGATACAAGGAAGAAAAAAGAAAATAAATATGTAATTTATAGACAGTTTATAAATATTCATAATACCTGTATCTGAAAAAAAGAAATTGCACCCAGAATGTATAAAGAACTACTCAGTAATATACAACATACAACCCAATTTTAAAAAACAAGATGAAAGACTTGAACAGCAACTTCATCAAAGAAAATACACAGATGACAAAACATGAAAAAGCTCAATACCATTATTAGTCAGCAAAATGCAAATTTAAAAAAAGAATTAAAATATCACTACGCCCACCAGAATGGTTCAAATAAAGCTTTCCTATACAAAATATTGGGAGGATGTGGAGCAACTGAACTTCTAGTACATTGCTGATGGAAGTGTAAAATCACAACCACTTTGGAAAACTGGCAATTTCTTACAAAGTCAACTGCTAGCAATTCCACTCCTAGGTATTTATCTAAGAGAGATAAATACACACACCCAAAAAAAGCTTTGTGCAAGTATGTCCATAGTATTTTTATTCATTATAGCCAAAAATTGGAAATAGCCCTCATGTGATCAACAGAAGAACTGATAAACCGGTTTATTCATACAGTGTAATATTACTCAGCAAAATACTACTAATAATAATACTGATATTATGCAACAATGGAGATAAATCTCAAAAACAGTGTGCTGAGGGCAAGAAGCAATGGCTCCTTTAGAACTAAATCAAGTGAGTCTGTATCAGTTTTATGTGCCCTTGTAACATCATTTAACAACGGTGATACCTGCCTCTTTGTTAAAACACTCATTAAAACACTTACTTCACATGGGTGAAGGAATATATAAGAGGTAAGAAAACAGAGATGGAAAGCATAGACAAATCTATTACAAAGTAAGTAAAGGGAAGGGGAGAGATAGGATATTACTCAGAGAGGAAGGGAGAGGTTAAGAAAGACTTTTTGTTAGACTTTTGTTTTACTCTTGAGGGCTTGTTTTTGAATGCAGATGGAAACTGGGCTCAGTCTAAATAAGTGGGAGCCAATAGAAAGTGATGGGGTGGGAAGACAGGAAAAAAAATTTAAAATGATTTTCAAGTCAGTAGGAAGGGATAGAATTCAGTGCACACTAGAAGTAATAATCACAGCAAACTACCTCTTTCAGTTTAACAGTAGAGAGGAAAAAAGGATGGGTAAGATTAATTAAGTTTTGAGGTTTGGTAGTCCAAAGAAGAGGAAGTTCCACCTGGCAGCTCCACGTTCACTGTGAAGTAGGAGGCATGATTATCTTCTAAGAGTGATATGAAAGGTAGAGACTTTGGAAATTTGAATGCGGAGGCTGGAATTTACGCTGGGGAAAATTTATGCAGGAGCAAAATAGAAAGGGCTGTCCAGGGAAAACAGGATTAATGAGAAACACTATGAGACCAAATTAATTTGGTAACTACGAATCCATGGTAGCATTAAACTACATGATTGAAAATAGTATGCTTTGGTTTCATTTGGTTTGGTTTTCCTGAGTGTTCGGCTGCTCACTTCTGGCTTTGGGAAGGGATAGATAGCTAGATTAAGTAAAGTTTAGGTTTTCCCGGAGAGGCACAACAGAAGGGCAGTAGGGCAAAAAAGTTTAGGATACTCTATAAAGTGGATAAAGTGATGTGCCATGGCGTCTAAAGCCAGAGAAGGAAGTGAAGACAGCAGAAGGTATAGAGTTAAGCAGAAAGTGAGCCAATTTGGGGGCTTAAAAATTTGGATGAGGTCAAACTACCAAAGTTTGGGGAAGAAAAGAACTAGACTTTCTTTGACTGGAGAACTAAAGGTTATTAAGAGTATTGTATGATTGATGCTATTACTGCGATGGAGCAGGTTATGAACCAGAGTGACTAAAGTAATAGGAAAACAGCACAGCAGACAAGGAAATGAGGGCCAGGACAATACAAACATCACACATGTGGATAGTGAAGGCACCCGGGATGGTTGAAGGATTTGGGCTAAGGCAGAAAGACTCTAAGTTAGGAGGACGAAGGAGTGACCTGGATATCCACACTCAACAGCAATAAGGAGATTGAGGTGACTACAGTCAAATGGAATCAACTACAAAAGAGCTGGGTTTCTTGTTTCATTTGTCTTGTTTGTTTTTATATGCTTGGAAAAGTAAATGCACCAGGAGTGACAATAAGAAAATAAAAAGATAACAACCAGACTTTTAATGCACAGGTATGTGGAGAATTAAAGAAAGAAGAGACTTAAGTGGAGACTTAAGAAGGCTTTATGGAAATGGTGTATTAATGTCAAGAGCTAAAAGTGATAATCAACGAAGTGCTTGAGGATGGATAGGGTTCAAGAGCAATACAAAGGAAAATAGAAGAAAGAGAATAGCAATAGATCGGTCCAGTAAAAGAATAAAAATAAACCACAGAAAAACATGGGCATATATGTTCAGGGGAGAACAGAGTTAAATGTGTCATCTTGGACAGCAAATAAAGATAACAGAAATGTGCAGTATCTTGAATTAGGTTATCTCAAAACTGCATGGAGTACTCAGGCTTCTTCAGGAGTCAGCTGCGGCCTGTGTCAAATGAGGAAATCCCAGTCCCTTTGGAAAGGGTCAGCTGGCTGGATCTGAACACTTTGGAAGAAAGGCCCAGGTCTGTAGAGTCTACTTAGGTACCAACTCACCAGGAGTAACTAGAGACTCCAGGTAAGCACTTGTCAAAAATGCTGTCCATCCAACACCAACATAAGGAGTTGTGTGGGATCAAAATGCAGATTCCCCCATCATAGTCCTACTGAATCAAAAGCTCAAGTACTCAGGTCCATGAATCCTCCAGGGGGTTTGGTGGTTCTTCTTCTTCTTTTTTTTTTTTTTTAATTTGTTCTTGTTCTTGTTTTTTTGGCCTTTAATGTTTAAGAATCACTACTTTTTTTAAAAATCAGCTTATAGGTAATTCTGTGCACTAGCATTTGAGAAATGCTGCTGGAAGTAGATGGAAGGCCTCAGCAGGGACTATGAGATCCTTCAGCCTCTTTGGTGGAAGATGAATAAGGTGGTATGACAAGGCTGAAGAAGCTTTTAAAACATCAGCTGAAACTGCAGACTTTTTCTAAATTCAACAGGAAATGGGGCACCTGGGTGGCTCGGTGGGTTGAGGCCTCTGCCTTCGGCTCAGGTCATGGTCTCAGGGTTCTGGGATCAAGCCCTGCGTCAGGCTCTCTGCTCAGCGGGGAGCCTGCTTCCTCCTCTCTCTCTCTCTGCCTGCCTCTCTGCCTACTTGTGATCTCTCTCTGTCAAATGAATGAATGAAACCTTTAAAAAAATAAATAAATAAATAAATTCAACAGGAAACCATAGAGGGTATTGGGCAATGAGGTAATCAAATCAGATTCCTTTTAGTATGTTTCTGAAAGGCTAGAAGGTTAGAAGATAATTAACAAGCTTAAAACAAATCTAGATACTTTCCAAAGGCAATCTACTAAGAGAGCAATACTAGAAACAAAGAGACATTTGGTGTTTGATGTTTCAGAATTTGGAAAGAGCAGAAAGAGGGTATGAGGCAGAAGAAAAGCTGAAGATAACAGTGCTTTTAAACTGGAATGATAATTAAGATACAAAGTCCCAGGACTCATTATTCAAAGATACCCAGTGGGTAAGGTTGGGGAAAGACCAAGGAAACTGAATTTTTAACAAGCACCAACTCCCTGACAACATTTTCAATCTCAGGTGGTACATGGACCACACTTGGCAAAATATTTGGTTAGAAAGATGGCATGTCATTAGCAGAAATAGGTAATATAAGGAGTAATAGGGAGAAATAAATAAGGGGTAAGTGGTGAGGGTAGGGGAGTATTGTAAGTATACATTATAAAATGTTTATAACTGCTGTAAGAAAACAGGGCTCTTGGGGCTCCTGGGTGGCTTGGTGGGTTAAGCCTCTGCCTTTGGCTCAGGTCATGATCTCAGGGTCCTGGGATGGAGCCCCATATCAGGCTCTCTGCTCAGCGGGGAGCCTGGTTCTCTCTCTCTCTGCTTGCCTCTCTGCCTGCTTATGATCTCTGTCAAATAAATAAATAAAATCTTTACAAAAAAAAAAAAGAAAAAGAAAACAATGCTCTTGTTTTTCCTGAAACCTCATAGAATTGGTTTATCTAAACAAAATTGTATCACTAATTCCCTGGCCTCCATCAAAAAATACCCACAAATATTTTACTTACTTTTATTTTAATACATTTTTAATGCACAGATTGTTGTGGCATCTGGACACATGACATACTTGAAAACAACACATTAAATTTATACAGCCCAGAATAGACAAAAAGCTGCCTTGCGTGTACCATCAACAATGCTCCTCACTGGGGGGAGGGGTGCTACAGTAGCGGAGTCCCATGGAATTATTATTTTTTAAATTCTGAACTTTGCACGAATATCAAAGGAATAAACACTTCAAATCTGAGAAGGAGAGAATTTCTACCAAGTAAGTGACCATGTTCCTAATGGGAAAATGATCTTTTACACAGTTTAAATTCAGCAAAATGGGAAACGTACTTCAGTTAATTTTTTGCATTATATTTGCAAAAGGAGATAGGTTAGTTAAACAAGGATTGGTCCACAACATAACTTTTAATGGTCAATAAAGTGTCATTAGTAACATAAATTACACTATCTTTCAAATAAAAGATTTTATATAATCATTTCTCGACCTTTTGGCTAAGATCAAGTGAAATAAAGGATTTTATTATGTCAACTGTACTGTCAAAAATTTCTAAGGTTACAATAATATGGTATCAAATAATAGAACAGAAGAAGAAACACATATCCAACCATACTGGAAAAGCCAAGACATCTACAATTCTAGTATAAAACCAGTAAGGCCGGCAGCATGTACCACTGCACGCTAAGAGCTTAATGAGTCATGAGGAATGAGAAGCAGAAAGTGTATGTTTGGCTTCAATGATCCTGAGCTAGAGAAAAGGCAGTTTTGTGTCTACTTCGGCTGCTAACTAATACACCTTCAGACTGTTTTTTCTGATGAGACAAAGAGTAATTGAAAGTAGGATTATAGATCTAAAGGTCACAAGCCTTGATATTTCAATACTTATAATCCCTTTAAACTGGTTATTTTAAGAGAATTATATGAAACCCAAGATTGTTTCAATTATCATACAGATAATAAAAAGTTTTATTCTGTCCAGATAGCACAAAAAACTGGTGGCTAAAGGATGAAGAAAAACAATAATTTCTAAATGCAAACATCTCAGATGGCATCTATTCTTATCTCTGTAATTCCTAAGTAAACAGATATATATCTATTTTATCATAATTTCTCTATACAAACTCCTTTTTCTTGGTTCTCAGGTGATATTAGTGAATTCTTATGATTCAGAACTTTCAATAAGTTACGAGGGACAAAGGTTTACTGATAAAAAGTACATTTTTTTTTTCTATTTAGCCCAAATGTTTAAACACATTTCACTGGGAACATCCAAATAATATACCTGTGTTCAGTGTAGATGAAATGTTCTGATACACTCTAACTCTAACAAAATCACAATAACCAAGTCTGACTTATTTGAAGTTAAAAGTTTTTATTTTTCTTAGTTTGCATGCGTTTTACATTGAAGCAAACGTGAACCAAGTTCCCCAAATATGTCATTTTAGGACAATATATAACAACTTTGGGAATTCTACTGAAAAGCTTTTCTGAGTCTCTACATGTGCCTTGTCGATCTCTTAAATAGAACTTGAATATGTCCTTTCCAATGTTACTTGACCAACTTTTCACATTTTGCACATTATCATCTCATGAAGCCTCCATTTCATGTAGAGTTTGGTGAAAGAGAGAGATTATTAGAGAGTTGATTTAGAAGGATTATAAGGGAAGTGAATAAGCAAGCATCTGGTTGATGAATAAAAGATGTTAAGAACTGGCTAAGATACATGCTTATCAGCTTCCCAGCTTCAGATAGGAAAAGAATATTCTGGCAACAGAGACCTAGAATAGGATGATCATATAATTCACCATCCAAACCAGGACATTTTGAGAGTGAAAGGGTACTCTGTGACACCAGGACAGCAAGCATAAACCAGGACTGCTCTGGGCCAACTCCTGCACCAATACACTCTTGTCCTAACTATAAAGAACACAAGTACAATTCACAACACACTGTACCTCAACTAGCTTTGTCATTCATTAGGTGTTGCAGTAGGAACAGGAAGTAGGAAGTAGGAAGGAAGGGGACATCTTCTGGAAAACTTCCATTTAAGGAAACAAATGATTATTTTAGGCAATACTTGCTGCAGATATGGCAATACCAAAATATCAGATTGTACTGTGGGACAAACTCTCCTCATTTATGAATCTCTATGTGACATGTGGCACTACTGAGTATCTGGCCTTGAAATTAAGTTATTGGTTTCCCAGCTAGCACTGTCCCAATTCTTCCTTCCCCTTTCCATCTTGATTTCCTCTTGACCATCTTCATATACACTCTTCCTCCAGTTTGCCTGTTAAACACTGGTGCTCCCCATAGTTCATCCATTCCACATGTGCTCTCCTTGGGTACCTCATTCCTTTGAATATATGTATCAAGGACCTATATCCCTAGCCCTGGCTTCTTTGATCATACATCCAGCATTCTTCTAACTGAGTATGACCAATATGAATTTCTCGTTTGTCCCAATGACTGACTTGTTTTTTTCTATGTTCTATATCATTTATTTTTTTTCTTTTTAAAGATTTTATTTATTTATTTGACAGATAGAGATCACAAGTAGGCAGAGAGGCAGGCAGAGAGGTGGGGGGGGGGGAAGCAGGCTCCCTGCCGAGCAGAGAGCCCGATGTGGGGCTCGATCCCAGGACCCTGGGATCACGACCCGAGCCAAAGCAGAGGCTTTAACCCACTGAGCCACCCAGGCACCCCAATCTCATTTATTTTTTAACTTAACTCAAGGAATGTCGCAGAAGCAGTGTTGTTTTTCTTCTCATTGCATGTTTTCCTCAATTGGTAGTGTTAACTTGGATCACTTGATTAAGGTGATAATCTGCCTGATTTCCCCACTGTGAATTTAGTTTTTTCCTCTTTGTAATTAATAAGTATTTGGTTGGGAGTACTTTGAAATTATATAAATATCCTGTTCTTCCTCAAATTTGCAACTATAGTTTAGGATTTATTGATGCTTCGTGCTGAATTAATTATACTCATAGAGTTGCCAAATGATGATTTTCTAATTTCATCATTCCTTCTACATTTATTAGCTCATATTCTATGGTATTAAAAAGTATTTCCTTCTCCCTATTTATTTAGTCATTTCTGTATTTATAGCACTCTATACTCACTCGTAAATTGCTATTTTGTTCAATAGGTTAAAATTCATTTATATCACTTGTTTATTTTGATGCTCAGATTGTGCTGGGTTTAGCCAATGAGAGGTCCTTCAAGTGGTTTATATCTTTTTTACATATTGCCATCATTTTTTATTTTTTTATGTTTTTTTAATTTTTTATTTTTTATTTGGCCATCATTTTTTAAACACCTGTTATTTTCTGGCACAAGAAAATATTCAAGGTTCATCTTACACTTTCCTTGATCCTGCCCTGGAATCTGTCATTTCTCCCATGAGCCCAGTTACCGTTCAGTGAAGAATAGTATTTAGACATCAAGATCTGGGGACAGGATATGTTCCTTGCTAACGAGTGATACTATTTCTAAGCTTGTCAGTGCACAGAGCTAGGGAACATATGTATTGGCATGAAGTCAGTGCTTCCAATTTCCAATCCAATGCCACACAATTCATTGTAGTTTTTCCTTTTCTACATTTATATTTGTAACTTTCTTTTCTAACAGTGACAAACCTATCAGCATTATTATCAAAGAAATTTGTCATATTTAATTTTTTGTTTAACATTTTATAATAAAAAGTTAATACTTAAGATTTTTAACTTGTAGATCGTCTAAGAAACAATATACAAAAGCCCATTTGAAAATCTAATAAGTAACTAACCTATACTAATGTAGACCAACTTGAGAGTAATAGTAATCTCAAATATCAAATACCCCACAGATGTCAATCACATTACTTTATGCCTTACAGACAAGTGCTCCACTCTATGGCAAGAAAAACGAGACTGCTCTTAAAACAACTAGGCTTATCCCTAAAGTTGGCCATGGGGTCTACTTCTCATAAGCATATGTTTGCATATGGGAGAAATAGCTAGTGTAATAAAATCAAGGTTCTTTGAAGATAAGGATTAATGGAATTCTAAACAGACAACTAAAAGTGTTGTTTCAATGTACATATAAGAGTCACACATAAAAAAGAAATAGATTGCATATATTGAGTTGCTAACATTCAAGATCTATAAAGATCTATATTGTGCAATTACATGTATGTATATGATTCATCACTTATTCTAAAATTTGAAAATGATAGTTTTCACACTTTTTTCATTAAGTCTTTTATTTTAATTAACATACAGTGTTATATTATTTTAGGTGTATAATATAGTGATTCAACAATTCCCTACAATAGTCAGTGCTCATCAAAACTGTAATCTTTAATCCCCATAACCTACTTCACACCTGCTCCTAACCACCTCTCCTCTAGTAACCATCAGTTTGTGCTTTATAATTCAGAATATGATTTTGGTTTCTCTCTCTCTCTTTCTTTTTCCTTTGCTCACTTGTTTAGTTGCTTAAATTCTACATATGAGTGAAATCATATGGTATTTCTTTCCCTGAATGACTTATTTTTCTTAGCATTATAATCTGTAGCTCCATCCATATTGTTGCAAACGGCAAGATTTCTTTCTTTTTTATGGCTGAATAATGTTCCATTGTATATACACACCACTTCTTCTTTATCCATTCATCTATTCATGGACATCTGCTTCCATGATTTAGCTGCTTCCTTAATTTAGCTATTGTAAATAAAGCTGCTATAAGCATAGGGCTGCATACCTTCCTTTGAATTGGCCTTTTTATACTTTTTTTTATCCAGTAGTACAATCACTGAATCATAGGGTAGTTCTATTTTTAATTTTTTGAGGAATCTCCATACTGTTTTCCACTGCTGCTATGCCACTTTACATTCCCACCAACAGTGCAAGAGGGTTCCTATTTCTTCCCATTCTTCCCAGTACTTGTTTCGTGTGTGTGTGTGTGTGTGTGTGTGTGTGTGTGTGTGTGTTTATTTTAGCCACTCTGGCAAGTGTGAGGTGATATCTCACGGTAGTATTGATTGGCATTTCTCTGATTATGAGTGATGTTAAACATCTTTTCATATGTCCATTGGCCATCTATATTTCTTCTTTGGAGAAATATCTCTCTATGTCTTACTTGTTTTTTGGGTGTTGAGTTGTATAAGTTCTTTATATATTTCAGATACTAACACTTTATTGGATATGTCATTAGAAAACATCTTCTCCCATTAAGTTTTCTTTTAGTTTGTGACAATTATCATTTTTGGCAATTATCACTTATGCTAATTATTAGTCATTTCAATATGTATTACGTATTTCAAATAATTAGGTTTTCAAATTCAAGAAAAACATCCTGGGAAAAGTCACTTAAGTCCATCCTGGGAAAAGTCACTTACGAGCAAGAATATGTCTTCACTTATATGTAGAATCTAAAAAAAACAAAACAAATGAACCAAAAAACTGAAAGAAAAAAACAACAACCAGAAACCAACTCATAGATAAAGAGAACACACAGTTGTTTGCAAAGAAAAGGGGGCATGGGCAAAATAGATAAAGGAAATTGAGAGATACAAATTACAATTATAAAATAATTAAGTCATGGGGAGGAAAATACAGCATAGGGAATATAGTCTGTAGCATTATAATAACAGTATATGGTGACAGACAGTACCTACACTTATCATAGTGAGCACTGTATATTGCATAGAACTGCCAAACCACTATATTGTACAAGTAAAACTAATATAACATGATATGTCAACTATATTTCAATAATAGAAAGGTTTTTAAAACTTCAAAAAAAATCACCTAGATTTTTCTTTCTTTCTCATTCTCTTTGGCTAACTACCTTAGGGAAAGCAAACTGGAAAAGAAAATTCTAGTTTGGTACATGGTTAGTTTCTAAGAAACATCAATGTTAATATACCAGACCAGAACATACAAAACTTGCATTAAGCCCAGTCTTTAAAAAAAAAAAAAAAATTGCATGGCCTTGACAAAATCATGCTATTTCCCTTCTTAAATGATTCCTAAACTTCCTTCAAATTAAGACAAACTAGTGTACATGATCATATGTATCAGGTTAAGGATAATCATTTTCATGCCTAGAAACAAATCTTAGAAACAAACAAATTAGGGAGGCCCACTAATAGTACTACATATTTTTAAACATATCTTTTAAAACAATGAAAGATATGTTCACTGAGGTAAAGTTTATCTGAGTATATAAGGGGAAATAAACATCTCAAGGCAACCATCAGAATGCTCCTTATGGTTATTTTGTTTCTAATAGTTTCATAATAATTCTGCATGACTTACTAAAAAAATAGCTTTATTAGTAAATAAGTGTCAAAAGTATAAAAATAACTAGCATACATCCAATTTCATAGAAGTTGCATTAAATGCATTCATTATATTGATGTCTCATGTGATTCTATCATTACCATTTTACTAATATAAGGATTTCTCAGACTGGTAGTTTCCAAACAGATTGTATTATTAAAACTTATATTTATAAACAATGATGGAAATTGCTCATTTTTAAAACCACCAAACTATACTGCCAGAGAAAGACTATAAAAAGTATTGAGCTTAAAAACTGAGGAAATAGGTTAATGGGGAGAAGCACTGGGTTATTAACTAATATGATTCTGCTATGTAGAAACAAGTAAATGAAAAAAGTACAAAAATACAAAAGTAAATTTATTCTTTTTAAAAGATTTATTTATTTGAGAGAGAGATAGAGAGGAGGAGACAAAGGGAGGGAGAGACTTAAGCAGACGTCATGCTGAGTGCAGAGCACGATGTGGGGCTCAATCTCATGACAGTGAGATCATGACCTGAGCCAAAACCAAGCTGGATGCTTAACCAACTGTGCCACTCAGATACCCCTGAAAGTACATTTATATGTTTTTATAGCAATTGATTGATAGAGAAAAAATACCCCAGATGTGAACCAAAACACAAATGAGAAAACCATAAATTCTACTTTGTACTGTGTTCTATCTTCCATTGCTTATTCCTTAATTCCTATTCTCTCAAGTACATAATACTTTTTTTTTAAAGATTTTATTTATTTATTTGACAGAGAGAGAGAGATCACAAGCAGGCAGAGAGGCAGACAGAGAGAGAGGGGGAAGCAGGCTTTCCGCCGAGCAGAGAGCCTGATGCGGGGCTCGATCCCAGGACCCAAGATCATGACCTGAGCCGAAGGCAGAGACTTTAACCCACTGAGCCACCCAGGCACCCCCATAATGCTTTTTTTTAAAAATATTAATTCATTTATTCCAGAGAGAGAGAGAATGAGAGTGGGGGCAGAAGGGAAGAATCCCTGGGGCAGACTCCCTGCTGAGTGTGGAGCCACACCAGAGAGCTCTAGCCCATGACCCATGAGATCATGACCTGAACCAAAACCAAAAGCTCAGGGCTTAACTGACTGAGTTACCCAGGTGCCCCTGTAGTGCCTTTTAAAAGCATTTCATTTAAAAAGATTTTAAAGTACTGTTTGATAGTTGACCTAAGAGCATTCAGTTTCACAAAACAGAAATAATTAAAGAAAAGCCATCAAAGTGAAAATATGGAAGATATAGATTTGGAATGGTTAAAAAGCAATAAAAGACTTTACATTCCAGCAATGTTATAGACTGGTGAGATTAAAATATTTATAGGGTTCTGAGAGTCAATTAGCATATGGTTTCACTTACTTGTGTCACATAAGAAATAACATGGAGGACACTGGGAGATGGAGAGAAGTGAGTTGGGGGAAGTTGGAAGGGGAGACAAACCATGAGAGACTGTAGACTCTGAGAAACAAACTGAGGGTTTTGGAGGGGAGGGGTGTGAGGGGTTGGGTGAGACTTGTGGTGGGTATTATGGAGGGTATGCATTGCATGGAGCATTGGGTGTGGTGCATAAACAATGAATTCTGGAACACTGAAAAGAAAAAATAAAATAAAATAACATTTATAGGGTTTTGTTTACATGAGTGTTCACTTTGTGAAAACTGAACATCTAACGCTCTTGTGCTATGTTGCTTTATATATTATGTATTTATGATTTATGTATTATACATCAGTGAAAGGTTACAAAAAATATAGGATTCAGCTAACATTAATACTCAGAAGAAAGAAATTTAAATAGACAAGAGACTGAAAAAAGAGAACTAAAAAGAAAATATTAGGGAAAAAAAGGAGTAAAGTCTCCCAAACTACAACAAGTGATAAAATAAGCTAAGAGCAATAAACAATGAAACAAAGATGCAAAAGAGATGAGATGATCCACATAGACAAAAGCTGATCATTTGAAAAATAAAAATGTGGAACAAACTCTTGTGATAGAACAAGAAAAAAGGTAAAAAAGTATTAGAAATATATAAGAGAACATGGCTAAACATTCAGCAACTATTACTATTAATTAAGAAGAGGATACTGTAAAAAAACTTCTTGTAAATAAATTTAAAAATTAAGATAAAATATCACTAATACCAGTTCAAGAAGGTAAAGGTAGCATAAAATTGAATAGAACAAAAGTCATTTAAAGGAATCAATCAGTGTTTGAAATCTACCCTTAAAAATTAAAAGATATACACATGAAAGCAACAAGACTAGTTAGGTTTTTTTTTTTTTTTAAAGACTTTATTTATTTATTTGACAGACAGAGATCACAAGTAGGCAGAGAGGCAGGCAGATAGAAAGGGGGAAGCAGGCTCCCCGCTGAGCAGAGAGCCCAACACAGGCTACATCCCAGGACCCTGAGATCATGACCCGAACCAAAGGCAGAGGCTTAACCCACTGAGCCACCCAGGTGCCCCTAGATAGTTTTAAAGGTAAATTCTATTAACCATTCAAGAGACACATAATCCATATGAACAAGCTATATCAGACCCACAGAATGATAAGTTATTTTGAAAAATACAAATAGGTACAAGACTGCTCAACTCATTTCATGAGGCTAACAAACCCTTACAATGACACCAGGGCAAGGACATTATGAGAATAAGAAATCATAGGTCAAACTCACTTATAAAGAGAGAGATAAAAATCCTAAATATAATATTGGAAAATAAATACAATATGAGTGTATAATCATATAAAAAAGTTTCCCACAATAGAGCAGGGTTAATAGCAAAAATTGAAAGATAGTTTAACACCAGATAAGACATTAGTAATCTCCATGTTAACTGATTTAAGCTGAAAAAAATTTGAAGTCCTCAATAGATACATGAAAAAAGTTACATTCAATATCCACTGATTCTTAAAGAGTGAGACAAAGAAGAAAAGAAGGAAAGGAGGAGAGAAAGGAGACAAAGCAGAAGGAGGGATATAGTAATAGAAAAGAACCTTCTTACGTTGTTGATACATAGCAAACAGAAAAGGAAAAGATTACCCTTAATTGTGAAAAATCATGAACAAGACAATCACTATAATCAGAAATCCAGGTAATATAGTGAGACAAGGGCAGACAGGACATAGGAATTGAAAGAAAAAAAATTTATGACTATTATTCACAAATAATATGACAAGCAAATTATTAGAATCAGTATAAGATTTTTTCATAAGAGCTCAGCAAAGTTACAATTTATAAACTCTACACACAAAAAATCATAAATTACTATAGCAATAAAAATTTTTAAATATCTATAAATACCATGAATACATATAAAATGTATGCAACTTCTTGTAGAACTTTTTTAAGAGAATAGATTATTACAATAAAATAAGAGCGGTAGTTATTGAGTATTTGGGGGAGAGCTACAGAATATCCAATAAAAATCTAAGATATGTATGTATCAGAAACATCAATTCCACTGCTGGTTATATGAACTAGAGAAACAAAACAAAAAGCTGTTTAATGATAGCAAAAACTTTAAAAACTTGGAAAAAAAATCCAAAGTCCTGTATGTACACCACAATTCATTCATCAGTGAAATGCAATGCAGTTAAAATGAGTAGGCAATGAAGGGCACTTGGATGGTTCAGTGTGTTGAGCACCCCCCTTCTTGGTTTTGGCTCAGGTTGTGGGATCTATCCCACCTGGGGCTCTGCATTCAGCACAGCATCTGCTTGGGATTCTTTCTCCCTACTTCTCCTTCCCTCTCTGCTACCCCCACTTCCCATTCACTCACTCTTTCTCTCTAAAATAAATGAATAAATAAAATCTTTTTTAAAAATCTGTGGATAATAATACACCTGTTGATACATTTACATAAGATTTTAAAAACATTCAAGGGACGCCTGGGTGGCTCAGTCAGTTAAGGATCTGCTTGGGCTCAGTTCATGATCTCAGGGTCCTTGGATCAAACCCCAGGTAGGGCTCCCTGCTCAGTGGGGAGTCTACTTCTCCCTCTCCCTCTGCCCCACCCCCCGCTCATGCTCTCTCTCTCTCTCTATCTCTCTCTCTCAAACAGATAAAAAAATAAAACATTCAATTAATAGCTGATACTACTTAGGGAAAATATACAATATATATAATATATATTTTCATGCCTCTTAATAATAAACATCAAAATATCATATTCTTCAGTTATCTGGTGGAAACAAGGAAGACAGATACAACTGAGATTGCTTGCACAGAGGTATTTAATTGGATCGATCTGTACATAGCATACAGTTGGGTCTTCCTTTTTTACCCAGTCTGAAAATATTTGGCTTAAACAAAGTGTTAAGGGGGGACCCGGTGGCACAGTTGGTTAAACAACTGACTGGTTTGGCTCAGCTCATGATCTCAGGGTCATGAACTTGAGTACCGCATCAAGCTCCTCACTCAGCACAGAGTCTGAGTTTCTCTCTCCCTCTGCCCCTTTCCCCTCTCAAGTAAATATATAAATCATTTTATTTATTTATAAATAAACAAATAAATAAATAAATAAATGGAGTGTGAGGATCACTTTATTTAATGGAATTGTGTTAATGTTTATATCCACTATCATGTAATTTATTTCCTATTTGTTCTATTCTTTTCCTTGTTCTTTACTTTCTGCTTTGCAATTAATTGAACATGTTTAGTATTCTATTCTATCTTCCCTTTTAATTTGTAGTTATTCCTTTTTGTTTTGTATTTTTAGTGGTCACTCTAGAATTTATAATGTCCATATATTGCTTGTCACAGTCTATCTTCAAATAATCTGCTACTACGTTACATATTATATAAGGTTTCATAAGAGTAAACTTCCATTTCCCTTCCCCAATCCTTTGGGACATTATTATGTTACATGTTACATCTACATGTATAATAAATAAGCCATAGCCATTATATTTGATTTAAACAAACAAATATATTTTTAAAATTTTTAAAAATGAGAAAAATGTTTTTCATATTTATCAACATATATCCTATTTCCAGTTCTCTTTATTCATTTACAGATTGATGTTTAATTTTCCTTTTTTCGGAAGAACTTCCTTTAACATTTCTTGCAGTGTAAGTTTTTGGCAACAAATTCTCTCAGCTGTTTTTTTAGATACAAAAGTATTTGTTTTGCCTTTCATGTTTGAAGAATATTTTTGCTGGGTATAGAATTATATATATATATATATATTTTTTTTTTTTTGGTACTTGAAGATGTCACTTCTTTGTCTTCTAGTTGGCGTAGTATTGAAGAACATTCTTTAAATTATTTTTTTTCTTTACTTTATATAAATTCCCTGCTGTGACTATTTTAGATTTCTTTTATCCCTGTTTTCAACAATTTAATTTTGATGTGCTTAGGTGTCTGTTTATGTTTTATCCTAGTCGGGGTTCTTTGGGCAGTTCAACTAGCCTTATCCGAGAATGTGGGTTCCACCCTACCCTGATCTTGCTAACAATGACAACAAAATAAATGACACTAAGAAAATATTTTTGTAATATTTGTAATATAATTCTAACCTGAATTCTGCTGTAAGTGTGTGAAATATAGACAACTGGCTTTTGTCTACCCTAGTAAATAATACTGACCTGGTTGAATACTCACATTTGAAAAGCAACACATCCATAAGATCAATGCTTTTCAGTACAACTCTAAGACTCAATTAACAAAGGTATTCAAAGGAATGATATCTACTGTTTCTCATGTTAATTTTGATTGAATTATTTCCCTGCCAGTAAAAAAAAAAAAAAAAAATCCAAATTTTGAAGAGATTCTAAGAACCGAGGAGAATATATTACCTAAAGATTAAACTTTACAAATATTCAATGAGTTCAAACTGTGGCTTAGGTACTATCAAAGGCACCCTTACATGATAAAGAATCGTTAAAGATGTTATCCAGATGCAATTGCTATAAATCATTCTATGTTAGACCCAACTTGCATACTTCCCCATATTCATTGCCTACTATAGCCTCAGTCCTTGCCCAATGATTAACACCAGCAATTACCTTCAACTCCTCTTCTAATACCACTGTCTGTCTTGAGTTCTTCTAGGTGTAAAGGTAAATTACAGCTTCCACGACTACCTCCACAGTCATAGACATACATAATCCTACACCCACAGGAATCCTGGCTCCTCCCACCACTTCCAAGAGCCTAATGAAGCCCAGAGCACACATTGTGAGATTTGACTTCCCCAACAACGATATGAAAAGTACAAGGACAGTAACATACCATGACATGAGCTTTGACCAATGGGAAACAAAAGATAGGAAGATGCAGGCAGATAAATTTCTTTCTCTTTCTCAGTTCAGATACATTGACCTTTGCACAACACAGGGGTTAGGGATGCCAACCCACAGTCAAAAATCCATGTATAACTTTTAATTCCCCCAAAACTTAACTACTAAAAGTTCACTGCTGAATGGAAGACTTGCCAATAATATAAACAGTATAAGCAGTCAATTAACACATATTTTCTATGTTATATGTGTTATATACTGTATTCTTACCATAAAGCTACAAAAAATACTATGTTTATTGAAAAAAAATCCACATATTTTAAATACACAGTTCAAACCCATGTTGTTCAAGAGTCAACTATAATTGGTTCTGTACAGCATGTCTGAAGATTTCCCACTTGACTAAACAAAAGTCTATGTTTTCTGATGCAGCTGTGGCTAGCCCAGTAACCACCTTGTATTTGTCTTTCTTTGTACCGTTTTGTTGTTGTTGTTGATGTCCCCCTAGTATTGCACCCAAGCTTGACCTGTACATTGATATCTGATGACCTTATAAGATAATTCATTATTATATTTCTGTCACATCAACTCCTAAATATATTACAGCTTTTTGCGATTAACTGGGATACCGTGTGATTTCTTAAAAACAATTTTGAATGTCAAATAGAGACCCAGAGCGACTTTGCCTAGAAATGCACAAGCTGCTTTTCAAAAATAGGACTCTCAGTGTGTGGATTCCCTATGTATATCCTGTTCTAAATGCAGGTAAGAAAAAACTATAATCGTTTCAGAGATGTAGGAAGTGGTATGTCAAATGAAAATACAAAAATGTTAAGTGGGTATAGTAAGGAAGACCTCATATTAGCTACAAAAATAATGAGATGATCTTGAGAACAGAGTAAATCAAAGTTTGAGTATGGGCAGAATCTGTGAATATGATGAAATATAACTTCTATGATTATGTTAAATTAAATACCAAAAGAAGTTTCACAGATTTAATTAATGTCTATATCAGCTGACATTAAAATAGGGATATTATCAAACTGGGACTCATCTAATAATAAGAGCACTTTAAATCTTGGTTTAGAGGTCAGAGAATTTAGAGAGATTCAAACTGAAAGGGATTTGATGCCTGAGAAATTCTCCACTGCTGGATAGGGCCATGTGGCAAGACATATGAGTGGCTTAAAGGAGCTAAGAGGAAAGGAAGATTTCAGTCCTACAGCCACAGGAAACTAGATTCAGCCAACAAGTTCTGATTTTAGACGTAGATTCTTCCACAGAGCCTTGAACATCCTGGTATGATTTCAGGTTTGTAAGACCCTGAGCAGAGAACCCAGCCAGGCCACACTGGACTTCTGACCTATAAAACTGGGAGCTAATAAATGGTTGTTTCTTTAAGTCACCAAGTTCATGGTAATTGGCTATGCAGCAATAGAAAATTGATTAATATATACCTGGAAATGGGTCATCTGATATCTAATTATTGAATCAGTTAAACATAGCTATGCAGGTTATTACTAGCAATTATTTTTAAAGACAAAAGAACATTAAGTCCTTTCTTAAACTATATTCTTATTAACAAGTTAAAGTGTCACTATATTAACATATGTTTTAGTGGCTTCTATTTTAGAATCAATTTTTATTCTATTATAAAATGGCATTAGTACACTGCAAGTTTTCTCTCTTTCCCACTGGCTAACTTTCAACAGTGTTGATAAAATCTTCCTTCAGATAAGTTAACATTTTACCTCTGAATCAGGTCCTCTAGAAGATATTTCCAAAAGAAAATGATTATTGTCAGTAATTTGCTATTTGCCCCTGTGAACAAATAGAATAATGATCACTGGTATTCATAACAAAAGGCCACAAGCACAGGAAATACATGAATGTTTTCTGATTAAAAACTCAATTATTTTAATATAGTTGATACATATTCTATTTCATTTGCTTTTATACTCCATTACATCTACATTTAAATTACTAAACATAGCATCTCCTTCAGCCATGTCATATAATAAAAAAGTTCATTTTATTTCTGCCCCAGATCTTTGTATCTGAACTTATATGTCTTCAGATATATAAGGTACTGATTGAAAAAATATCTTTTCATCTTTATTATTTTCAAACAATTAGAAAAACATACTTTGGATCTCTTGGCTAAAAAAGTAGAAGATGAATATAAATGACCCCAGTCACATGGTCCTTAAGGGCTCACTCATATAGGTATCCATTGGGAACATGCAGCAATAACAAGAAAACCAGGAACAGTAATGTGCATGATTTTTACTTGCACAGTATCATACCTTCTGTAGAATCACTTGCTTTGTTACATGCTTAGAAGACAGAGCAACAGAATGCTAGCACCTTTCACTAAATGTTTCATGTTGATTTGTTTCTTAATTTTGAGAATTGCTTTAAAATTTTTACTAAACCTACCTTAGGCAAACACTCATGCAAGGAAAGAATGGCATTTGTGCAATGAACATGAAAAGCATTCCTTATAAAAAGATAGAGAGAAATGATAACCAACAAAGAATTCCCATATCCTTCACTTTACACTTTTAACTCTGAGTATCATTATAAAGTCTAAGGGAATAATAAAAGATGTGTAATAACCTGAACGGACAAAATCAATTAAAGGTATTTATGTTCTATGTAATTAAAGAGAGAGAGAGAGTGATAATTTTGTGAATTAAAGATTGAAGTTTAAAGGGTTTACTCAGAAAAACAGTCAGATACTCTCTGGAAATAAACTATACTAATAATGGTTTATTTCAAAGATTTAGCAATATGCTAGTCTTCATGATGTTAAAATAAATAGTTTAACTGTAAGTGCTGAAAGACAGGCAATAATTTTTTTTTAATATTTTATTTATTTATTTATTTTAGAGAGAGAAAACGACCAGGGGTGGAGGGCAGAGGGGAAGAGGGAGAGGGACAAGCAGACTCCATGTTGAGCACAAAGCCTGGTACAGGACTCTATCCTACCATCCTGAGATCATGAGCTGAGCTGAAATCAAGAGTCCAATGTTTAACCAACTGAGCCACCCAGGTGCCTCAAGCAATAAAAACTTTTAAATAAAAGTGTTGGTTTTAGTTATTAAAAAGAAAAAATATACAAGTCTGACAATCATAATTTGCATAAAATTTCAAACTCAAGGAGATAAATAGTGGGACTTGTTTTAATTTGACAAGCAGGATGTATAAATTATCTCTACATAAATGAGTAATCACATTTATTCACAATAAATCAATACATTTACTACAAAAACACCCTTCTTTATGAAAAAAATTGTATGTGTGGGTACATATACAGAACAAATATGTAAAGACTTTATATGTGTACAAGCATAGATATTCATTCTAGTGTTAGCATGTGCCCAAATAGACAGCTCCATGTATTAAGTTTAGGTATAAAATAAAATAAATTCTTACTAAACTACGTCCACAGAAATATCCAGCAGCTTCTATTAAAAACAGAAGCAAAGAACAGAAAATTAAAAAGAAAAATATATGTCTGATATTAAATAACATAACTATTAAAACAAAACAAAAAACCCTTAATTTCCCAATGAAAGAGATGCTCTGGGCAGAAAGAAAATGACTAAAATACCAAAATACAAGTTAGAAATTGGTTTGTTTAATAAAATAGGCTAACTCTTAATAAAAATCTACTATACTTCCTAGAATACTTTGATATATGAAAACGATGAGTAAATTATTTTTCAAGTGTGATGTATCTAGGAAAAAGATCAGTGAAACAAAAAGAGTAATATCATCACAGCATACAAACAGAAAATTCACATATAGAAGGAAAAAATCACAGTTTACATTGCATTCATGTGTAAAATCAAACATCACTTTTCACATTCTGAAGATCCCCCCCCCAAATATGGAAAGAAAAACAAGCCAGGGCTTTAATATAATATTTTTTCCAACCTGGAACAGCTGCAAAAAACAAATCTTGCTGGAGATAAGCTTGGTTATAAATATCAACATTCCCTTTAAATAAGGGAGTCCAGTTTTCATACCATCTGCCTCTTTCTAAAATGAAAAAAAAATGAAAATCATAAACTAGGACATCCTCTTTCAAATAAGGCATTTAAAAATGAATGTAGTAAAAAGGCTATGAACTCCTCTGAGCCCCTGCCTTTAAACTTGCCCTGTTTAGCTCAGATCAGAAAACAGGATTTCATGAAAGTAAGCAACTCTTAATCTATGAATAAAGTGTCTAAAGCAATTAATAAAGAAACAAATGTTCTCAAACTTTTTCACATTTATTGGCCATAATCATAATTTCTGATAGGACCATATTTCTCCTTAATGCACCATACTCCTTACTGTTCATTTTTTAACTACATTTGTCACTTTTGTTACCTCTACTTTTTTCCAAAACCTTTTTACAGCCTGTGCCAAAGACTTTCATGTTATCTCTTCTACACAAAAATCTAGTTACTAACAGAACTGGACTTTTCTTTTAATACAGATTCCATCCTCTGCAAAAATCTTTCCAATGTCTTTCTCAACACAGTGGGCTTATACGCAAGTTTGGATTTTATCTTAAAACCATCTTTCTTCTTTTGCCCTTAATTATTTTTCATTCTTTGTTAATGACCTTGTGGTTGAACATTTTAATTTTTCACTGTACCACATCATTACTACTTCAATAATGAAGTCCATAAACCGTATCCATTATTTAACTCCTTAAAGCATTCATAAGAGAGAATTAATGAAAGATGGCCTACCAAATAGAGCAGTGCAGAGTGGTCTGCTGGAGATGCATACATAAAGGAAGATACTGTATAGCAATACTAGGATCACTTAAGAGAAAGTAGAAGAAACCCAAGACAGAGAGAAATTGCGTCCTCTATTTTAACAATATATGTAAACGTTTAGTCAATTTCTGGAATTACAGTGGTAGGATTCTGAAAAGCTACTATAACAAAGGCACCTAGGAAGCCCTGACATAATTCATTCCCATATTTATTCTCTCCCTTCCTCTTTTTCTCATACACATATAAAGACACACTGACATAGCTGAACAAAAAGAGCAAAACTGAATCTTCAATCATGAGCATTTCCTGTTATTTTAAGGTTCTAAGACTATACTTAACTGTGTCCTTCATAGGAAAAATATGTCCAAAGACTCTTTTAAACTCACTTTCATTCCATTTTAGCCATAGATCACCCAGGTCTGTAATTACACAAAACAAAATTCTTTTACAAATGACAAATGACAATTAACTGCTTTCTTGGAATGCTGCATCTTCAGTGTATAAGAAGGGAGGAGAGGAAGAGATGTCTCCAAAATAATGGTCAATAATATTTAATCTCAAATTAATTATTTAAAATAAATGACCACTTTATATCAATATTTCATCCTTTTCATGATTTGATGTAGGCACTACAAAATGATGTGAACAATTAGATTATCAGTGTTGCAACAGAAAAGTTGTTTTACCTTAGATCTACCAACTATTTAAAAATATTAAAAAAGGATTTTTCATATTAATTGTACTCTATTGTTTATTTTCTGAATTTCATCCACTAGAACATCGTACCACAAGAGTAGGGATCTTTGTTTTTATATACTAAGAATCCAAAACAATTAGAAAACAGTGGCACACATGTTTTTGAGCAAACATTTTTCAGAAGGCAGTTACATTAAGTTAAATCATCCATATTTTATGGTTCATTATCATAAACAATTAAAATGCTTTGAGTTTTAAAATATTACTATAAATTCTCTAGCTCTTATAGGAATATGAGACTGATAAAAGGTGGGTTAACTCTTCTCTATTTTAATCCGTTTCCTTTCTGGTTCTATCACTTTATAGTTGTTTACCAAGCTAAGCTCATTTGCCATTTTTAAAATGGGCATAATAAGAATACCTATCTGGATCATACTGCTATTGTGAGCACTAAATTAAATAGCTAAATATACAAAGTACTTAACATGTTAAATCTACAAAGTACTTAGTATGCTGCTTCTCACATAGTAAGTGTTCATTAAATATTATTAATATCATTACATCATGCTGGTTTAATCAGTTACTCATTGCTGAGGTGCCACACAGTCCAAATGGTTTTTATAACAAACAAACAAAAACAACCTGAACTTGATGACCTCACATTCATTTAAAAAGTAAATGAGCTCCTTTATGCTTAAGGTTCTTAGAGTATAAGAATGGTCTCAGAATATACTATTAACTTAATTACATATAAATTTTATGCTTTTCTGTATTAACTTAATTACATATAAATTGCATACTTTTCTGCTACTATTTGGTCTCCTAACTATCTTCTATTATCAGCTAAGTGGCTTCAACAAAAGTATCTTTGGATTTACTTTTGAAATGCCAAATTACATATGCTCTTTTATTGTTAGCAAGTATTGGAAATTCTGGAGTAAGAGAGTACCACTGTCATGCTTACAGTATAAGTACTCAAAAATACTTTGGAAAATGGTAGGCTTCTAAACAAACAAACAAACAAAAAGGCTTAAACACTAGTCCCCAGTTTTAAAACTAATAACTGTTATCTCTAATCTTTGTCAAGAGTTCCAAATTACCCTCCAATCTAAGAAAAAAATCTTCTCAGGTCAACATTCCCATCAATTCTTTGTTATTCTCTCCTCAGGAGTTGTACTAAGCTGTACAAGTTTACATATATAAAATTTATATATCTAAAAAAATTTTCATATATCTATATCCATATGTACCTATATCCCCACCACATGCATTGAGCAGGTCAGTACGTTTCTCTAGGGAAATAGTGTGATATTAGATAAAACTGATTCTTTCATCAAGGTCTCAAAACTTCAATTTGCAATAATAAATGTAGCATCCTAAATATTTTCTTTTTTTTTGAAGATTTATTTACCTATTCATCTGAGAGAGAGAGAGACAGAGAGCACAAGCAGGAGTAGAGGCACAGGGAGAAGGAGAAGCAGACTCCTCGCCAAGCAGGGAGCCCAATGTGGTGCTCAATCCCAGGACCCCAGGATCATGACCCAAGCCATAGTCAGATGCTCAACTGACTGAGCCACCAGGTGTCCCAGCATCACAAACATTTTAACCATGGTCCTAATATACAATGGGAAACAAGAAACATGATTTTAGAATATCCTCTAAATCATAGAACATTCCAAGCAATGTCTTCTAAAACCTTTTAAAAAAAATATCCTAAGTATTTCAATCATTTCTCGGTCTTCTTTAAAAAATTAAACTTTACTGTCACATTATACTACTTTATTTGAAAGCATATCATAAAAGAATGATTTTATAAAAGCACTGGATAACTACCTCACTAGTTTTAGAAGTTTGTATTCCTTCTGTTATGAAATAATTGGGTCCTTGTTATCACATTAACCAAAATTTGGGGGCTGAAACTAGATTGTATCTCTTGAGCCCCTCTAATGGAAGCAGCATACACAAAAGCCTTTTCAAGTGTATATTTTTAAATTATTACTGAATTCTAAACAATTTAAAGAAAAAGCAACTGAGCTTCCCAAAGCAATTTCTATAGTATAGTGTATAATCTGATTTTTAACAAATGCGTAACACTTCCCAGCAATGCCTCTGCCCCAAGTTGGCTGTATGTCCCATTTGACTCAGTAGCCATTACAATTTGTAGGGCTCTCCTGAAGTTTTCCACCCACCTTCATTCCATTCTAGGCACACGAGCTGGTTTCCCATGTCACAAAGAATATATAGATCACTAGTTAAGAATTGCTCACTTGCTAGCTTATTCTAACTTACTCTCTCACACACCAACACACACATTTATACACACACCAAACACACATAAATTCACACATACACTAAGGTACAAACACTGTTCATGCCATTACTTCTACTATAATCTCAGTGGATGAAGTGTCCTATCTTCCACCAAGGCTCCCCCTCTGCCCTGGAGTCCACCCCCACGTATATATTTTTCCTGCCCTTTTACTTTTTGTTCCACTCCTTTACCATTTTCTCTGTCATTGCATTCATCTGCAGTCTTACCAGCATTACTGCATTAGTATCATAATTGGTCTTACTGTCTCTGGTCTTGCTCCCCTCAAACCACCCTCCATACTGCTTCCAGAATAATCTTTCATCAATTAAGTTTAATCAAGAAAATTCCCCTGAAGTATATTATATCCTTCAGTGTTTCCTTATGTCCTTCAGGTTGGAGTTCTAATTCCATAGTTTGGTGTAATCAAACCCCCATTTCCCTCCCAATCTCTTTAACCTATCTTTATCCCACACCAACACTGTGCTCTAACTACTTTGAATTATATACAGTTCCCTGAAATTATCACACTACATAACAGCTTACTGCCTTTGCCCATGTTCTTCCTTTCTCTGAAATACTTTCTCTTTACCTGGATATCTTATACTCCTTTAAAACAGTAGAAAGGTATAACAGCAGTCATTAATTCTACTCACATATCTTCTAGTTTTCCTCTCCCTCTGGGTAGAGATGATATTGCACTCCACAGTTCCCCTTTTGAAATTTGTTTTGACCAATAAAACTCTAAATGCCAGTGCATAATTAGCCACTCTCTTCCCATTGCTGCATCTGGATCGTGGAAGTATATGAGCTTTCCTTCCAACAGATTTTGGACATGTAATCTCTGAGAAATAAACATTTGTTGTGTTAGGACACTGTGAATTGGGCTTGTTTGTTCTTACAGCATAACCCAGACTATTCTGGCTGACTAAAAAAAAATAGGTCACCTTTCTCAGGAAGCTGTCCATGAGGCCAACACAGTCTGACTCAAATGCTGTTTCTCCAAATGATGATAGCTTTGTATTCATACCTCATTACAACACAACACTCTAGTAAGATGGCTTCTATAACCATCCATCTCCCTTCAAACAGTCCTAATAAGGGCAGGAACTGTGTATCTCATCTCTGTATTGCAGAGGCAGCTTTTAGGCAAACAGGCTTGAGCAATGGAATATAGAAAGGCCCATCAGGAGCCCACCTCAAAATATCCATAGGCCCTAACTGACCAATAGGCTACCTACAATTAGACACAGATAGCCAAAAAGGAGAATTCTATAGGCGGTTATACTGCCTCACCTTCCCCCTTTAAATAAACAGCCTCCACTCACCACCTCATTGCAGACAGCCTCTCCTCTGCCATTCTTCCCACCTCTCCCTTGCGGTATATTCAATAAACTTCTGTCTCCTTTGTTCCGCCTCAGGTGAACTCTTTCACCCCCTGCACCACGGCTTCTACCTGATCATTGCCCCCCATCCAATGAAGAGATGCTCCACTTGGACACCACATGTAGGGTCACCAAGTAGCACAGTGCTGTTCCACTGACCATGTTTGCTAAGTTAACTGGTAATTCATTCATTCACTTATCAAGAACCAAGAACTACTCTAGTTGCTAGAGATACAGTAATACCAAAGCAAAAAAAAAAAAAAAAACTGCCCTCATAGGAACTGATTTTCCTGGGAAGGATAATGAAATAAGCAAGACAAGTAAGTATAAAATATATAGTTTATTATATAATGATAAATGCTAAGTAGAAAATATAGAGCAGGGATATTTGGATGGTGACCAGGTGATCTTTTAATAAAGACCCAAAGGAAAGTAAACAATGCGCTATACAGATATCTAGGAAAGAGCATTCAGTAGAGAGAATGGTATAAAAATCCTGAGTGGGAACATGCCTGGCATGTTCAAAGAACAACAAAGGAGCCAGCACGGTTAGGAAAGTGAATAATTAGAGATGAGATTAGAGCAGTAACAAGGAACCATCTCTTGCAGAAGCCAGTTTAAGAGCTTTAGATTTTATCTTGAATGAAACAGAGAGCCATAGAAAAGTTCTGCGTGGAGGAAGAGGTGGAAGAGGATAGCAGAGGATACGGTCAGAGATATAATGGGGGCCCATATTCTTTGATTGTATAACAAATTTCCTCTTCCCACAAAACAGGTGAAACACAGAAATACCATTTAATCAAGAAAGGTTAAAAACGACATTGAATGACATTTTATGATGATCTCAATCTGTTTATTACTTACTATACAGAGACATTGATTATAATCCACATATAACTACCAAAATATAGTAATGTACCGAAGTATCATAGTGTATCAAACATAGGAAAGATCAAGTACAAAAAAAGAGAGAGAGATCAAGTGCTTAAAGTAGAAACAAATCCTAGTAGACAATAAAACTAAATGATTTAAAGAATTGGATATAGATTTATAGCTCTAGGGATCTTGCTCTATTTATTTAGATTTGCCCAAATACAAAACAAATAAAAATAAAATCATTCTCCCATTGTGATACTGCCTTCTATAAAAACTACGTTCCAAACTCAAGTTCACTGCCAGAAGCAAACAAACCAAACCAAAACAAAACAAGTGAAAGAAAACAAACCACAAGTCAAAACACCTTTTGCCAAATGTTAAATCAAATAAACACACCTTGTGTTGTGTCCTTGATGCTGCCAAGTCTGAACTCTGGAGAGCTGCCAAGGGGTAAGATGTTTCCAAAGGCAAGATCTTTACTGAGGAAGCTGCGTTTGCATCCCTGGCAAATTCAATTCCAGATACCAATAACAATGCTCTTGGTTGCTTTTTCTTACTGGAATTCAAAGTAGAGTATATGGAAACATTATAAATGGATGACCTCCAATGCCCTAATACCTACAAAATAAAATCACTGTGGTAGCATTTTCTAAGAGGTGTTTCTTAGTTTGCTAAGTCTGTTACACATTCAATTGAATTAAGTTTCTCTGGTCAAATATACTCAGAAAATGTTTCATATCATGCTCTTTTTTCACAAAGCATACTTTCAAAAACAAAGCTCTGAGAAATCCTGTAATAGAGAAGCCTATTTAAATTTACTTGACCCAGGGACGCCTGGGTGGCTCAGTTGGTTAAGCAGCTGCCTTCGGCTCATGTCATGATCCCAGTGTCCTGGGATCGAGTCCCACATCGGGCTCCTTGCTTGGCAGGAAGCCTGCTTCTCCCTCTGCCTCTGTTTGCCTGTGTTTGCTCTCTCTCTCTCTCAAATAAATATATAAAATCTCAAAAAAAAAAAAAATTTACTTGACCCAATGCGTCTAAAATTTATTTAATTAAAGACCCCCTTTCCACTGTAATAAATAGTAACATTATTCTGCAGATCACACTTTAAGAATGGTTCATTGTATAGTAGTTATCTAAAAAGTAGTTAGAGATGTGTTCACTATATTTTAGAATTGAATAGGAATATAAAGAGACCAGTTTGAATTTGTTCTCTGTTAGTAATTTGTGCAGGGTCAACCTATAAAAATAATTTTATTTATTTAACCATAATTTCTTAAATATGTTACTCTCTAAACCAAATGCCCATTAAAAAGCAAGAAAGGAAACAATCAAATAATAGATGATTTATTCATTTTTGTTCGACAAATATTTACTGAATACCTATTATGTGCCAGGCACTGAACTTATCTCTAGTTTTATATTGCAATTGCTCTTATATAAATAAGAGTATCAAGTTTAAATGGTTCCAAACTATTGTCTCATAATAATAACACCAACTCAAAATTTAACCCGAAGCATTTGAGAACACAAGTTTCACTAATTCTAATCATATCACTAAAAATAGCTTGCAACCTTTAGGCTATTTTTAAATTTTTTTTTAAAGATTTTTGTTTATTTATTTGACAGAGAGATCACAAGTAGGGAGAGAGGCAGGAAGAGAGAGAGAGAAGGAGAAGCTGGCTCCCCGCCGAGCAGAGAGCCCGACGCGGGACTCGATCCCAGAACCCTGGGATCACGACCTGAGCCGAAGACAGAGGCTTAAACCCAATAAGCCACCCAGGCGCCCCTAGGCTATTTTTAAATAGTGATAATATTCCAGCTCAAGCACGATAATACAAAGGCATAGTCTTTTTTTTTTAAATTATTTGTTTATTTATTTATTTATTTGACAGAGAGAGATCACAAGTAGGCAGAGAGGCAGGCAGAGAGAGAGGGGGGGAAGCAGGCTCCCTGCTGCGCAGAAAGCCCGTCTCGGAACTCAGTCCCAGGACCCTGAGATCATGACCCGAGCCGAACGCAGCGGCTTAACCCACTGACCCACCCAGGCACTCCAAAAGCATAGTCTTTTAAAAATGGTGCTGCAAAAGAATAAAATTGAAGTCTGACATGGGAAACGAAGGCAAAAAGAAAAACTAAATTTCCTTACTACCTACAGCCCATGCCAAGTCCTTGAAACAGGCAGAGTGACATTCCTCTGGGGACTCATCTGCCTCCATGTTAATACTTTGCTAAGAGCTAAAGGCAATCTTAATCTGACCCTCACAATCCTGTAAGTCTACTTTAACGTACAAAAATCTCTTTGGAAACATCCTTTCTCTCTATCACCCACCTCCCCCTCCAAGATGCATGTTGGCAATCATCCCCCAAGCTTATGACCCACTGACAGACAATAATAAATGACCTCTTCCCAACAACAGCTAGTCCTCTCAA